>JAOWBR010192112.1:0-10054 GCA_028571145.1 Dionaea muscipula
GAAAACTTTTTAAGTTTTTTTTCCTTGCGGTGCACGGGTATATACACACACACCAACTTTCTAATGAGGGCTTAAAATGAGGACCTCGGAGTTTTTGTTTATTTTTTGATAATTCGAATCGTTGGATGTGTTCAAAACGTGTTTTAGAGGGTGGTAAAAATTCCAAACAAAAAGATGATCGGGAAGAGTTTCATCCGACCAATTTTTGATAAACTGTTTATCTAACGGTTTATAAAAAAGTGATCGGATAAAGGTTTTTTCGATCGTTTTTTTTCATGATTTTTTGCAGGGCCCCCTAAAAACATGTTTTAAACACATCAATCGGTCCGGATTATCACAAAACAACCCATTTCATAGTAAAATGGTGAGGTCCGCATTTAAGCCCTCATTTTAATTAAGCCCTCATTAGAAAGTTATTTATATATATACATACTCTATACATGTGCGTAATGCATATATGCATGAATTGTTGGAATGAGTTTTATATATGTGCATAATGCATGCTATATACATGTACGTAGTGCATATATATGCATGAATTTGAATAAGTTTTACTATATAGTAGTTACCGGGTCCGACAATCCGGTAACCCGACCCGGTGTACACCCCTAATATATATTATATAATGAGGAGGCTAATGCTTTAAAGAACAATTTTCACATCTTCTTTGTTATCATGTTTATGTCGTTTAATTTTAAAACCACTTAGTCAAAACTTGCAAAGAAACTATTGAATTGTTTGGATAATGGAAAATATTGATATCAGCTTACCAAACAAAGGAAAAGCATGTAGCATGGATGCATATAGACCATGGCATATAACACACATATAGACCATGGATGATGGCTAAGATCGATAAACCAGTATTTGATACAAAACTTCAGGAAAAAAGAAAACCTGGAATAGATCGACAGAGCTTCCTCTACGAGAAAAGAAGCATGCTAACAAGAAGAGGACGAAAATGCTGGCTGATGATCAACTCCTAGATATCAGGCTCAAAATGGGTATGGTGCAATTGTCTATGAAATGTTTAAGGATATCATACTCGTCAATCGGTTATTGGTGACTCAAGGTTTGCTTTTGATCATGATCATCTTTTAATCATGCTTTTCCGGTATGTTTATTTTTCTTTGGTTCCTCTTCATGCTTTGCATGTCTGTTCTTACAAATATTTGCTAGCTTTCTATTAGGAAACCAAGGAGCAGCATATTCAGCGCAAGTTTTCAGGTTGGTGATACATGTTGTTTTGAATTTTATACCCGACTGATGCAAATAAGGTAGTCATATATGGATTGTATAACCAAACGTAAGCACATGGAAAACTTGATTTGAATTGTGATTCATAACCTAATTTATTTTCTTAACATAAATGATTGAATTTGTTTACTAGAATAGGAAATTCACGCCTGTTGAAAGTCTTGCAGCTATGGATTTGAGTATTTTACTTTAGTTCCTCCTCTGCTTGGGCCTTGATTGTTTTGCTTTGATTTTTACCCTTAAGTCACACTTACTCTTTTGATCACAGTTAGCTCCTATATAGGCGTGAGTTCTGTCACAGGCCTTTAAAACCACCTATATTATTCTAATTTTGGTCATTGATTATGGACACGTGGTTCTCTCCTCACCTCTGAACAAATGTGCTGATGGTTCAAACCAAATTTTTGAAAAATGCGAGGGGTATTCTAATTTTGGTCATTGATTATGGACACATGGTTCTCTCCTCACCTTTGAACAAAAGGGTTGAGGGTTTTTTTTTTTGATTGGTGAAAAAAATATATTGTTGGAATTGATAGATTACACCAATGCAAAGGTGGGCGAAAGAGAAATGATCCGCATATTTTGCTTTAGTTCCTCCTCTGCTTGGACCTTGATTGTTTTGCTTTGATTTTTGCCCTTGGTCACACTTTCTCTTTTATCACAGTTAGCTCCTATATAGGCGTAAGTTATGTCACAGGCTTTTAAAATCACCTATATTATTCTAATTTTGGTCATTGATTATGGACAGGTGCTTCTCTCCTCACCATTGAACAAATGTGTTGATGGTTCAAATCGGATTTATCAAAAATGCGAGGGGTATTCTAATTTTGGTCATTGATTATAGACACATGATTCTCTCCTCACCTTTGAACAAAAGGGTTGAGGGGTTTTTTTTTTTCTTTTTTTGATGGGTAAAGAAAATATATTGATGGAATTGATAAATTACACCAATACAAAGGAGGGCGAAAGAGAAATGACCGCCATCTCTAGTGGTGGAGAACAATAAAAAAGAACAAACCCGACCCACCCTGAGAAAGATCTACAGCCACAAAAATAAGCCATAAGGACAAAAGCTAGCCCAATCCATCTAGACAATGGTCCAGCCACCCAAAGCCTAAGTTCCTACCAAAATTAATCTCCGGAAGAATGAACCCACCAAAGCCACCGTCATCCAACGACTCAGACAAGATGCTCAACTATCTCTACCTTCTAGTGTCTCGGACCTCCATATCCATGATCTTTAAAATGACCTCCTTCTCCTCTCACCCTAAGAAGTCTAAACCAAGCATCTTACCCGGATTGATGCACTCCAACGCCTTCGCTCTGGCCTGATGGTCAAAAGAATTAGGAGTCGAAGGAATTAGTGCAGGCGTTGTCGCTCTACCCACACCCTTACATCCTTTTTCGCATGGTCGGACGTGATGGGAAGAAACCCCTAGCAAACGAGGTAGAGTAGTTGGAAATGAGTCTTTTCCGCGGCGGAGAATGGTCCCCCAAAAACAACGCGCAGATCAATGGAAGGAATAGTCGCAGCATTCCCTTCAAAACAACGCAAAGCTCATTATCAAAGACATATCACCCACTCCCCTATCCTCCTCAACAGGCCCAGACACAAGCAAAGACCCATTAATCTCATTGCCCATCAGCCCACCCTCAACCTGCCCCACCCCACATCCACACAGCCCATCCCCGTTAACAGTAAAACCTTCCCCAGAACCATCCATCCTCTGTCGACAAACTAGCAGATCTACATCTATCCCCAAAATCTGCCTCAGAAGCAATCCCAGAATCAAGCAAAAGCTGGACCTCGAGACCACCATCGACACTATTCAATGCAAAAGCAGGAGTAACGTCGAGTCGAGGCAGGCAACCTCGGACGAAGTTCCTGCGATCAAGTCATAATCAGCAGCGAGGGACGACTCCATCGTGCCTGAAAAATCGCGCTCCCCCTCTTGACCGGCTATGGCAGATCTATCCTCTATCAACAGACCATGGTTCTGCAAAACCTCCCTCGCGTGCCCTGATTCATCATCCGTGTGCCTGAATTAGGAGGCCCAAGGCAGACAGAATGATCCATGATGCAAGCCGGCCGAGTAATCTTCCACCACCCAGTAGGCATGCTTCTTATCTCCAACCTTCAGCACAAACACACGATGAATTAGAGACATAACCTCTGTCAATAAGTTAATCCTGTCATCATCCATCACTTCGCTATCAATGGATCCATACTCAATCATCAGATCAGAACATCACCCCACTGCTGCCCTATGGCTATGGACATGAAGGTCTTTGAGCACCGGGCATGGAGCGGAACACCGAAGCACTAGATCCAAACCTCTCGCATGGGTTTAATCTCCAAATCCTCTAACCATGGCTTCATCGTGATGCCTCTGCAAATCCACCAGCTGTCATCGAGTGCCGATTAAGGCCCTTCTGAGACCCTCCTCACTGTTGAACACAAGCAGGCTCCTGGATCTTCCCATCTTAACAACCTTAGCCTCGGCTCCCAGATCAGCAACAAAAGAAGATGCATGAATCTCATCGCAACATCCACTAGCCCACTCAATCACACAACTATGTCTCAGCCGATCAACCCCGAAAATCTCACCAGAAATGACAATCAGATGGGTCTCACTGCAGCCCGCCCTCGCGCCACCATCGGTCTCCCTCTGACGCCCCAGCAAAACATCCTTGAATGAAGCCACGCACCCTCCTCCTAATCTACGGCGCCTGGAGAACGGGAACATCAAGGCAGCCTCCCCCCGCAGTAGGAACACCTTCGTCCCTCTCCACCTTCCATGGATGCAAACTAGGTGCATCCCTCCCAGTCGCGGCCACCTTCGGACAAATCTCCACACCATCTCTTCCAAATGCTGCTTTTTAAACAAAAAGGATTCTATCCTTCCAAAGGGCTGAGGGTTCAAACCATATATATCAAAAATGCAAGCGAGATGTCCCGCACGGCGTCCCGCCCTCTCACACTCCACCTTCCTACTGCTTTGGCCAGCTTTGTGCCCCACTCTCACGTGTGCGAAATCACGGTCGAAACGTTAGTCTGATTCGCAGTAATATTATTCCAGATTTATTCCTCCAAATTTCTTAAGGTATTTGTTTGTAATTTTTTAAATCAATTGATATTTTATAACTTCGATATGTTGTTGTGCCATGTGTGGATAATTAATTAATTTGATTGTATGAAAATGCTGGGAAAATTAAGAAATGGTAAAATATAATATGATACCACTTAACAGTTTATCCCAAGTGTACTTTGGCATACTTCTATGCATGAAACGTGTTTGATTTGCCTCTTAGCCACGTATGATTGAATTGCCTATTCAAAATGAAATGTAATATATCCAAAACGTTTGGCCACAATAAGGGAGATGAAATTATTTATCTAAGTAATATTATTGTACATAATCAACCCCTATATTACTACTGTATATCCTCCATCCAGGATAACAACACCCTAAACTACCCATACCTTCATCTTTCTCGTCGTATATGAAATAACAGTACAAGTAATTTAAAAATAGGATTATATATTATTCAGCTAGGCAAACACACATAATTTTTAAAAATAAACAAGGATATATTTTTATTCAAAAATATATAATCTCGTGTTATTCTCAACTAAACAAACCTGAGTTTCACGGTTGGATGATCAACTTTCTAATCACCTCATTCACAATCTCATATTCAAATCAAACATGTAATATGCCATATATATGGAAACAATAAATCAGCAATGGGAAGAGAATATAACCTGATTGAAGAATAGCTGTTGGGTGGTATATATAAATATATTATATAACGAGGAGGCTAATGCTTTAGAGAACAATTTTCACCTGGAGGAGCAAAAAGGATTACGCTTTGTTATCATGTTTATGTCTTTTAATTTTAAAACTGCTTAGTCGAAACTCGTAAAGAAACTATTCATGAATTGTTTGAATAATGAAAAATATTGATCTCAACTTACCAAACAAAGGAAAAGCAAGTAGCATGCATGCATATAGATCATGGCTGATGGCTAAGATAAACAAGTATTTGATACAAAAGTTCAGGGAAAAAGAAAACCTGGAACAGATCACAGGGCTTCAAAATGAAGCAGGCGAACAAGAAGAGGACGAAGATGCTAGCTGATGATCGATCGAGCCACAACAATGTTGATACATAATCAACGGAAGGAAAGAGGATCACCATGCATCTGATGATCGATGTTGTTCAAGTGGTCATGATCTGGATGATCGATCAAGCAAACAACAATGTTGATACATAATCAACGGATTATATATGCAGGAAAGAGGATCTCCATCAGATGATCGATGTTGTTAACTTGTTCAAGTGGCCATGGAGACGCTGACGACGAAGACGTTTCTGTTCTCTTCTCCAGTATCAGTGATATCCCCTGCCCTTTCTTCTTCCTCCTTTCTTCTTATTAATGAGATTCAGTCAGACAGTTATGGTTTCCATATATGTACCTTTTTGGCTATCCTCTTTACTTGTGAAAAAGTGAAAGAAGATAGAAATTTTATTTCATTTTTTTTTTCCTTTGTTCGATCTTTGAATTAATTTTAAATTTTGAAGGCCTGTTAGATAGTTGAGAGAAACTCGTTTTTAGCCGGTTTTAGAGAAAAATTCTTTTTAGGCTTTTAGCCAATCTTTTTAAAAAACTCTTTTTTGGTAATTTCCACTAGGATATCATTTTTTTTGTCATTATTGTTTACATTATCAAATTCAATCCAGAGAATTATTTTTATATGTTTACAAAATGTCCATCCGGGATACAATTTTTTTTCGTGTGAGGGTAATTGTGTATGAGGATTGTTTTGAGTATTTTCGATCCATTTTTTGTTTCTTGTTTTTTCAAAATATAAAAGAGACGTTTGGGTGGGGAAGTTTATTTTCCATTTTTACAAAAATTGGACAGTTTCCGGAGTCAAATATAGAAAACGTATTTGAGGGGTTCTCCGTGATTTATTGTAACTGAGAACTCATAATATAAATAGAAAACTCAAATTTGAGCAATTGAAAGGAACAAAAAACTCTTCCACACTTCATTAATTACTGTTTGGTAAATATATACCCAATACAAGAAGTGTTTCCTAAAATGCCCCTCTACAAAGTATGTAAATATCTATATTAACTCAAACACTCCCCCTCAAGTTGGTGTATAAATATCACACATGTCCAATTTGACCAAAAATTTTAAAAAAATTTGTGTTGATACTGCTTTGATGAGAACGTCTGCCAGTTGATCCTCGGATCGAATGAAGAGAACTTCAATGATTTTTTCTTCTAACTTCTCTTTGATGAAGAGATGATCCACTTCTACGTGCTTTGTTCGATCATGTTCGACAGGATTGTGAGCAATGCCCCGAGCTGCTTGGTTATCACAAAAAAGTTTCATTAGCTAAGGGCACTTATATCTCAAGTCCCTCAACAGTTTTCGGATTCATAACACCTCACAAACTCCTAACGCCATCCCTCTGTATTCAACTTCTGCACTCGATCTAGCCACTACATTTTGCTTCTTACTTCTCCAAATCACAAGATTACCCCCAACAAAAGTACGTGAAGTAACCAGAAGTAGAGCGCCTATCATCTATAGAACTTGCCCAGTCAGCATCTGTATATCCTTCTACTCTAAGGTGGCCATTTCCTTTGAATAAGATACCCTTCCCTGGGCTCCCCTTAAAATACCTCAATATCCGCATCACAACATTCATATGTTGTTCTCCCGGATTGTGTAGAAACTGACTGACTACTCCAAGTGCGTGTGTAAGGTCTGATCGGGTGTGGGCTAAATGCATCAACCTCCCCACCAGTCTTTGATATGTTCCCTTATTCACCGGCACCTGATTAGAACTTATTCCTAACTTCAATCCTTCCTCTAGAGGTGTATCCACTGGTTGACAGCCTGACATCCCTATTTCCTTTAGCAGATCAAGAGTATACTTCCTTTGGGAAAGGTAGATACCTTATCTACTCCGAGACACTTCGATCCCTAAGAAATACTTCAAGGGGCCAAAATCTTTCATCTCAAATTCTTTCGACAAGCGTCTTTAAAGTGCTAACTTCTCCTCTCCATCATTACCTGTAACAATCATATCGTCAACATAAACTATCAAGGCAGTGAGCTTGTTTCCCTTTCTCTTTATAAACAGAGTATAATCAGAATTACTCTGTTTATACCCAAAGCTTCTTATTGCATTAGTGAGTCTCCCGAACCAAGCTCCAGGTGACTGCTTCAACTCATATAATGACTTCTGTAACTTGCACACTTTCCTTCCTCCAGTTCCAGCAACACAAGAACCAGGTGGAAGGTCCATATAGACCTCCTCCCTCAAGTCTCCATGTAAAAAATCATTTTTTATATCAAATTGATACAACGGCCAATTCAAATTTACTGCTAAGGACAACAGAACCCGTACCGTGTTGATCTTAGCAACGGGTGCAAAGTGCAAACGTTTCGGTGTAATCGATCCCATACTTCTGGGAGTATCATTTTGCCACCAATCTTGCCTTGTATTTATCAATGGATCCATCTGCCAAATACTTCACAGTGAACACCCACTTATATCCTACTGATTTCTTTCCATCAGGAAGATCAACTATCCTCCAGGTTGCATTCTTTTTCAAGGAGCTCAACTCCTCATCCATCGCCTTTCTCCACTTTGGATTGGCTAATGCTTCCTGCATACTATTTGGGATAGATACACAAGACAATTGATGCACAAATGATTTATTTGATTCCTACAACCAGCCAGTCGACACATAATTACTCATTGGATACCTTACTTAATTTGCATTTAGGATCAGGTTCATAAAGGGATTTGGGAATACCTCAATTAACTCGTGGTGGTAGATGTGATGATGGGAGAACATCCTGACCCGAAGGGGATTGGTTATGCACTTCAGTAGGTGGTTGAGGCAGAGAAGCAAGCCATTCACTGTTGTCGCCATCACCTTCACTGCCACATGTCTCACCATTACCTTCACTGCCACCCGTCTCTGTAGGTTCATTCTCATCACTACCACTAGTTGAGTTAGTATTTCCATTCACCCTCACATCATGATTATGATTACCTTCTTGCAGCTCCCCCTCACCTAATATATTTCCACCATTCAAATGGTAAGTAACATCATCACTAACATCAAAGGTCTTCACTTCTTCCACCAATTTCTCCCCCTGAAGGGAAGACCCAGGATAATACATCACATGCTCATGAAAGATGACATCCATAGTAACATACAATTTTTTTTATAGGGGGATGATAGCAACGATACCCTTTCTGGTGCATCCATAGTAACATACAAACATACATCGTAAAGCACGAGGTTCAAGTTTTCTGCGTTGAAACCATGGAGGAGATGCATACTGAGGAAGACTGGGTTATGTCCATGGTTGATGCTTATGAAATCCTTGAACTTGTTGATGTTGATAAGTTGTTGACATTTTTTAAGGTTGGAGTTGAATCACACAAGAGACTTCCAAGGAATATGGCTGCTGATAATGACAAGAAGAATGATGATGATGTTGATGATGAAGGCAATAATGATGATGTACTAGCAACTGCAGAACCCAAGGATGTTGAAAAATCAGTTGAGCATGTTGAGACTCATAAAGAGGATGATGATGACAATGCTTCATTAAGCTCAAGGTTTGAGGTTTTGAGTAGTGGCCAAGAAGTTGATGAAGATAATGTTCTTCTGAGCCACAAATACCAGACCTCTGGCCAGGAAGCTGATAATCAAGATGATGTTATGGAGCTTGAAGTCATAGAAGATGAGGAAGATGATTTTGTGATTGATGAAAGCACTGTGATGGTTGTCAAGGATGGTGAGGACATCTTGCAACTTGATCAAGAAAAATTAGAAGCTCTGGTAGAAATGGCCATAGAAGATGCTGCAAACAAAATCATTGAAGCTAAAGATGAGAAGATAGAGCTTGAATTGGTTGCTGAATTAGCAGAGAAGCTTGACCAAGAAGTGGCAGAAGTTGTTGATGCTGCACAAGCTGAATCTTTAAAGAAGGCCAAGACCTACACAAGAAAGAGGAAATCTGCCAAGAAATTAAAGAGAAAGTTGATTCTTGAAGAGAAAGATGAGGAAGAAGTTGTTGTTGGACAAGATGATTTTGCTACTGCTGAGACTGAGAATCCCAAGTGATATACGGGAAAAAATCTCCCTCCCCACGTGGACAAAAGGACAAGAGGCACAATCGGGTTCATTACGGAATATTAAATTCAGACTCGGGCTCGGACATGACCGGCCTGGTTAAGGGACAACCAGGCTATTACAATTAGTTAATTCATCACAGCAGATAAAAAATAAGATCAGAGAGTATACTAATCTCAGTCTAGGTTCAATACAATATTTACGGGTCAAACCCGCACAATCTAGGACTGCCCGATCATTTTCGGGACTGAACCACCGCCGTCGGACCACCCTTCGAGCTTCACCACGCTGCCAGGCAGCAACACCATCTCCAGCCAGATCTACAAATCGTCGGGCAGGTCATCATCCTCATTCCCGGGCAGATCATCTCTTCACCAAGCCCATCCTTCCCGAGCAGATCAAGGACCCTCGCCGCCAGGCAGGTTCGCCGGCCTGAACCTCCGGGATGCGCATCTCCATCGAGCTAAACATCATCGACTTCTGGGCTAGTCAATTTTCCGGGCTGATCTTTTCCCTCTCGCTGGGTAGAACCGCCATCGCCATTGTTCATCTCCCCTCTCCGGGCAGATCTCCCGGGCTGATCACCCGGGTATATCAGCCCCCCATGGTCTATAAA
>JAOWBR010192123.1:0-10053 GCA_028571145.1 Dionaea muscipula
TGCATAAAGATTTACAACCGTCCCATGGATCGACCTCGACTCGCCACTAGCTTCTAATTGGTAAGCCGTGCATATAATATAAATTTTAAATATAGTACGCCTGACGACGCGTGCTATCACAGACCAATATACGACAGACTGAACCGACTGAACAATAGTGGCCAATGAGTAATTCTGCTGAAAAATATCCATCCTACAAAAAAAAGACACACCCAAGAGCCAATGATAAATACACCAGGACGATGAGTCTCAATGAGACAACCCAATCACATATCATAACTCGAATGATCCCACATTCCAATCATATAGGGATAAACAACTAATCCAATCACCAACCACCACGAATAGAACAATCCAAGCAATAACATGACACAATCAGGAACATAGCAAAGAGACATCCAAACTAATAGGGGCCACGATCAATCCCACTGGTAGCACATATACCAATCATCAAGAAGCTAAAATCAAATAACCGTGTGCACAAGTGCAGACAAGCAAGCACCAAATGAGAACCGATGAGAAACCTCAATCAATAGAGCAACCAAATGATAAATCGAAGGACCAAGCGCATGAAGTGCAACGAAAAAACATGAGCCCCAGAGTAATCCAGTAGAGAAGGAAGAGTGCCCAAGCAAAGGAACAATCACTCGAACAAGTTATATAGAATTTAGATCTTGGACAAGGAAAAACAGACTGAAAACAAAGGCATATGCTACTGCCATAGGAGGAAGAACGGTCCAACACGAGGAGAGGAACAATCTGCCATACTGGGCTGTCAGCCGACGGCAGGGCGTGGGCCAGATGGTGGCATGTGGGATTCACGCGCCGGAGACTTGGGCAGCGCTTGGGAGCGTGTGCGGCGGCATATCGTGAATCGGTTCAAGCACAGTGTAGATTTGGATATGCTCTGCCACCCCATGAGGTCAAAACAGGAGAAAGAAGCACGGACGGTGGTGTTTGATCCCCATCGTCGTTGCGGGGAGTGTGGTTTAGGTATCTGATGCTGTGTGCGGTGGCTACCGGGGTTGGGCCCTACTTCCCCGAGGTCACGATGGTTGGGCTAGCTAGTGGTGGTGTTTGTCTAGCTCGGTGGTGGCTAGAGGTGGCGACGATTGGAGATGGCTCAGGCTGAGCTGGGTGTTTTAGGGTTTTATGTGGGGTTTTGGTAGTAGTGGCTTTGATACCGTGTAGATTTAGATGAAGAGGTAATGGGAAAGCTTATCTTATCTTCATTGAGAAAAAGGGTTTATATACTATAAGTGTCAAATACCCAAACTATCCTTACTAAACCAAAACACATAACTCATAAAATAAAGGAACAAATTGCAGACTAAAAAAGCATAGAAAACACAATTGTTTTATGCAACAGTAGAAACGAACCTGTTGAGAGTTGTACATGCTTTTTTACCATAGGTCTAGTGTAACGGCCAACGGCTCATTATGGGTTTATAAATACTGACCTCTCCCAGAACGAACCTGTTGAGAGTTGTACATGCTTTTTTACCATAGGTCTAGTGTAACGGCCAACAGCTCATTATGGGTTTATAAATACTGACCTCTCCCAGGGTTATGGCTTCTCAATATTTTATCGTATATCTTGACATGGTATCAGTTCTATGATGTTTCTCGGTCCTTTCGTTCTCAACAGGGACAGACTTCAGTTGGTGATTATTTTGCATCTTTTAAGCAAACATGAGAAGTTCAATATTCCGATGCCCATTTAGCATATATGCGTCAACAGTAAGAGTAGCTAGCTATCATGTTCTTTCATAGTGGCTTGTTCCCTAAACTTGATTTTGTTCGTTCTCAAATTCTGACGAGTAAGGAAAGTTCAATGGAAGAAGACTTTTCTAGGACCAACCGTGAGAGTAGCTAGCTATCACGTTCTTGAGACTTGTTTCCACCTTAGTGGCCGGTCCTCTGCTCTTGGCACTACTACTCTTGACGGACAACCTGTTTGTTCCTATTGTAAGGCCTCTAGCCATACCCGTGATCGTTGCTTTAAGTTGCATGGACAACCCTCTGCTCCTAGGGCTGTTAATGTAACGTCTAGAGTCGATTCTACGGCTAGATCAGGTCCTCGAGTCCACTTCTCAACATTCCGCATCTGTGTCTGTTGTTCCGTCAGCTTATTCTGCTTCTCCTTGTTGATGGTTTATTCATTCAAGAGCTTCTGCTCATATGACTGGTACCATGGGTATGTTGCGGGATTATTCCCCTACTTCCTCATGTCCCGATGTTCGGGTCGTATATTCCGATCAAGGGGATTGAGACAATATCTCTTACTCCTTCCTTCATTTTGTCCTTACCTGATCTTCTATTTAATTTATCATTTGTGAGTGCTGATGTAACCTTATTTTAGTTACATTTAGGCACCTTATTTCTATCATTTAGTCCTCAAAATTGTTTTAAAACCTTTTTATACCTATGTTTTCTAGTCTTTTTAGATTATATCTCCTACAGATGAGATTTAAAGCAAAATAGGTTCAAGACCAGGATTCCACTGCAGAAATGAAGCAAACAAACTACAAGATAAAACACCTGTCAAAAGCATAGTTGGACATAAAATCTATCTCGGTCTCAATACCCATAAGCTTTGTGGCAATGTCCTGAGTTGTTTTCAGCCCAAGACCGAGATGTTTATCCATTTCAGCCGCGTGTTCATGCTGGTCCAAATAAGACCCAGAAACATGGTCACAACTCAATCTCGCTTCTTCTGCTGTCTAACAAGCACAAGTCGGTCTACGTATTACTCTGTGACCCACCCAAAGTTCAAATAAAGATCATCAACTTCTTCCACCGACTTTCTTTGAAGATAAAAGATCGGATTAAAAGGAAGAAGTCGTTGAGGATGATCCGCGTCCCTTTACTTGTTGCAGTAGATATAACTTCAGTTAACTTAGCTAGTTGTAGAAGGCAGATATTATGTTGATATCTTACCTATAAATACCACCCTTAGTTCTAATTATAAAGGGTTGGTTTTTACGCTATCAAAAAAGTAATACTTAAAAGAGAGTTTGTATTTCTTATTATCAAAGAAAAGATGCTTGCCTTTGTGGATTATTGATCTTCCGAAATAGACAAAGAATCCACCCTACACTTAGAGATTTCTCTCGAGCTTTTACGGGATTCCCTACTTGTAGTTGTAGTTTGTGTTAGTTTATTTTCGTAGCCTTTTTCATAATTATGACTTCGTCCACTTTACATTTTGTAACCCATATGTTCAGTTTTAATATAGTGTTACTCTTTTCTCATTTCATTTTCTTCTTGTTCTCTTATTTTTTTCCTTCTACGTTTTGTCACTACACTTTATCTGAGTTCGATTCTAGATTCGAAGTAGTTATTGGTCAAGTGTAGATTTTCTCGTGTTCATGTCTATTATACTTAAAATCCGGCCCGAATTCGAGGAGGATTGGTTTAAGTATAATTGTTATTTTACAATTTCTTCATTTTAATTATTTTGGTCTACTATTATTGTCCATTCTTACACCCAAACATTTTCTACTCTCCTTTACTCAGCTTTCCGTTTTGCTTATCCACACACGAGAGTAGCGAGATATTGGACCTTGAGTAAAATCAGGGTAACGTTTCCTTGTTATTTTCAACTGTGTATGTACGTGCTTTCTTTAAGATTGTAAAGAGCTAAGAGATACTCGTTCTAACAAGCGAGCCTTCTTTAGTATCATTATAATCACTCTTTCTTTAAGAGATTGAAAGCCATTTAAATCCTCATCTAACACATGAGTGTTTTTACGTTTTTCGTATCTCGAAGCTATTTTGTTCAACTTTATTTAATTGCTTTATTTAAAACATGGTGATAGCACTGTGACGACGAGTTCTTGAAAGACAACCAAGGATCCTTCCTTTGTTGTGATCAACGCTTTTAGTTTATCTTTTTACCTACTTTGTTATCGAGTCTTAGCTTAGCTTTTGTGATTACAATAAAGGGAATATTCTTCATTGACACTCTCGAATTATCCTAAAGTTGTAATCCCCATTTTTACCCCTCTTTATCTCTCTTCCTACCCTCTTTTAGTCTTGTCAAACTAAAGTCCATAAGGTGACAACAGTCTGATAGTTCAACAACCTAAACAAATCGCTTTCTGTGGGAACGATATTTTACTTACTTTGTATTACTTGAACAACCTGGTACACTAGCAGGTGTCTTTCCCTCTTGCTATTTTTTCCTTCTCTCCCTACGATTTGCGGGAGGAGTAAAAGACTGATATAGAGGACTTAGAGGTGGTCAAGTGCTCTGATTCGAACTCACCGTTGTCGTGCTATGTTTGTTTTTTGGTGATTATTGTTAGTTCCAAAATCTGTTGATGAGGAAGACAATTGGTTGGGGTCGATGCACGTCAGGAGGACTCTATATATTAGAGCCAAAGTCACTTGTCATTTCTCCTGTTGCTTGTCTTAGTCTCTCCATCACTACTTTGGATTTTCACGGTCGTCTTAGCCATCTAACACTTTTCAGTCTCAAGCGTTTGTGTCTAGAGGTTCAATCCTTCTTACCAGTTTGCCAAACATCATACACCATAGAGTGTCTTATGTGTCCAAATTCGATTAATTTTGCTCCGTTTGATTTAATTCATTCTGACGTTTGGGGTCCATGTCTTGGTAAGTCGAAGGCTAGTTTTCGTTATTTTGTTTCCTTTGTCGATGACTATTCTCGCATAACTTGGTTGTAATTAATGAGAAATTGTTCTGATTTATTCAACATCTTTACTGCTTTTTATGTTAAAATACAGATGCAGTTTGAACTTCATATCTACATTTTCAAGCGTGAAAATGCCTGCAAATACTTCTCTTTTTTTTACATACTTTTTGGTACCACATATGAGGTTGTCGAGCGTAAAAACCATTACCTCTTAGAGGCAACCCGAGTCCTTATGTTCTAAATGAAAGTGCCTAAGATATTTTAGAGTGAGACAATTTTGATTGTGGCATACCTTATCAATTGTATGTTGTCCTTTATTCTTCATGGAGAGATTCTTCACCGTGTTATGTTTACAGACACCGCATCCACTTCATCCGTTTCTATTATGTGTTTTTTGGTGTATATGCTATGTCCACAATATTCGCCCTCGCCTTACCAAATTTGATCCCAAATCCCTTCGCTATATCTTTCTGAATTACTCCCGCACATCAAAGGATTATAGGTGTTATTCTCCTCGTTTAGGGCGTTTTTGTGTGAGTGCCACTGATGTTATCTTTGATGAGTCTAGCCTTTTTACTTTCCCTTCCTCTTTCGCCAGCTTTTCATCATCTTTCTCTAGTGCAGCTGATGATACTTTTGTTTATGAACTTGTTTTGCGTCCATCATTGTCACCACCTTTCTCCTTAGCCACCTGTCCTATATATGTATACCTATCGTCCTCGTCTAGTTATACTTGTATCTTCTAGTCCTGCTCTTCCTTCGGTAGCATTAAATTCTTCTACCGTAGCTACTCATGAGCCGATCCTTACCAGACTTCTGTCCTCGTCCCTTGACTCTCCATCCTCTATTCCTGCGTCTTCTTTTCCATCAAATCTGGATCTCTCTATCGCACTGTGAAAGGGCAACGTAATTATGTCACATATCTGTTCTCTACACACATATCCTACACTGATGTCTCTTCTTCTTTGCAGGCTTTTATTTCTGCCTTTAACTCTGTTTCGGTTCCTCAAACATTATTCGAGGTTGTTTCTTCTTTCGAGGTTGTTTCTTCTCCTGGGTGGCATTAGCGTGTGGTTGAGGAGATGCAGCCCCTCGAGACTAATTAGACATGGGATCTGGTTCTATTGCCTCACAACAAGGCGACTATTGGATATAAGTGGATTTATGCGATGAAGATGAACCCTAATAACACATCGATGGGCTCAAGGACTGTTTGGTGGCCAAGGATTACTCAAGTTTACGGTGTTGATTATACTGATACCTTCTCTCCTTGGCTTCGGTACACCTTATTTCTCTTGTGCAATCTTTTGGTTAGTCTTTCTATTAGTTGGATGTCAAGAATGTTTTTCTTCATGGTGATTTGGTTGAGGTGTATTTGGAGCAACCACCTGGGTTTGTTGCTCAAGGGGAGTTTGTACATGAGTATGTTTGTCACCTCAAGAAATCTCTCTATGGTCTAAAGCAATCTCCCAAGGTTGGTTTAGGCGATTTAGTTCTATGATACTAGAGTTTGGTTTAAAGTAGTCAGTAACACTCGGTATTCTATTAGCACTCTAGTGCTGATTGCATTCTCCTTGTTGTGCATGTGGATGATATTGTTATGATAGAGAGTGATCGTACATGCATTTTTCCATCTAAAGATCTTAGGGATGTAAGGTATTTTGGGGGTTGAAATAGCTCGCCGTAAGCAGGGTATATTCTTATCCCGACGGAAGTACACTCTCGACTTGCTTCGAGATACTGGTATGGTGGATGTGAGGCCTAGTGAGACTCCTATGGTGCTCGGAGTGAAGCTTGCCACGGGGGATGACGATGTATATGGTAATCCAGATAGGTATAAGCGATTTGTGGATAAATTGAATTATCTGATCATCACTCATCCGGATATTTTCTTCTCTGTTGTGGTTAATCAGTTTATGTCTGATCCCCGAGTTCTTCATTCAGAAATAGCTCTACATATCCTTAAATATATTAAGGGACATCCTGCTTAGGGTTTACTCTATCGTAATCATGGTCATCAACGTATATAGAGATTTTCTAAGCGTATATAGAGATTTTCTAATGCTTACTGGACTAGCTCATCTTCTAATCAGAGGTCTACTACCGGGTATTGTGTTTTTGTTGGTGGTAATATGGCTTTTTGGAAGAATAAAAATTAATCAGTTGTTGTCAGATCTAGTGATGAGTGTGAGTATTATTTTCTTACACATTTAGCTAGCGATGTTGCCTATCTTTATCAGTTGCTTGAGGAGTTAGAATATCCGATTTCTCAACCTGCTCAGTTGTGGTGCGACAATAAATTTGTTGTTCACATTGCGTCGAATCAAGCCTTTCATGAACGCATTAAGCATATTAAAAATGAGTTAGTAGCTTAGACATATCCTTGTTAAGCCTCTTGTGGGGAGTCGGGTTGCTGGGCAGAGGGGGCGTGTTGAGAGTTGTTTGAACTTCTTTATCTTAGGTCTAGTGTAACGGCCCATGGCCCACAACCCCGTATGGGTTTATAAATACTGTAGATGACCTCCAAGGGTTTTGGCTATTATTTTATCGTATATCTTGACAGAACCATTCTGGATGCAGTTCCAGAGCAACGAGGTCAGAACAGAACAACCAAATTGACATAATTAATGAATGGCATATCACATGGTTTGCATTAGGAAGCCTACAACCTAAATGCAGTATTCATCTCCATGATTGGATACCAACTACTAAGAAGTAAATGAGCAAAGTGAGATGAAATTCTCACTATGTGCTTTGTAACACTATGAACAAATGCACTTCAGATTGATTAGATGATGAGAATGGTGCCCCCTCATGAAATACTCAGCGAACAAAAATGGGATCCAGATACTTTCTTGTTCCCCTCATCCTAGGTTTTGTCAAAAAGGAAGTCTGTCTTTGTCTTTCCGTATAGGCCTAGTTTATACAAACAGGTAAAGAAGGGTTTTCATCCACATGGCTTTCACAGGGTAAGATGAAACAAATATTCTGTCAGATTTTTATGTTTTATTCACTAATTTTAGGATACAAGGATCTGGTATTTACTCAACAGTAAATATGTTAAATCTAATATTATAGGAATTATAGGTAGCTTCAACATTCACCATCATCATCATTGGAACCTTTTCCCATTAGGTGGGGAACACTACATGTATCCATCTTTTCCAATTTGAGTGATTTTGTAACAGCACTCATGGTAAGTTGCAACCTCTTGACATCCTCTCTAATCATTTCCACTCCGGCTTTCTTTGTTCTCAATCTACTCTTCTTTCCATTGCTGAATCATATATCCCCTCCTGATTGGGGCCTCACATTACCGACGTTGAACATGTCCTGCCCACCTTAGACGGCTTTCCATTACTTTCTAGATCACCAGTACAACACCCTACTTGTTTATGATTCTCCTCATTTCTTCTTTTATCTTTCGACTGCCAACCTCTCAGTGAGACTCTTCCAGATACACAAACAATTCGAAATGTTAGAAAAACTATTGCTGAAGTGATCATTTCAGTACATACCAACAAAAGCCCGAGACAAATAGGGCAAAGCAACAGCAGCGTATCACATCGAAAGATTATTGTAGCAGCAATCTGGGGTAAAGAAAAGAAATACTTCAGACTTTCTAGGGAAGAAAGGAACAAGAACTATTGCAGCAACAATCTGGCATTAAAAAACAGTAGATGCTTCGCACTTTCCACACGATCAAAAGATAGCATGGCTTGTTAGTTTTTTTTTTTTTTTTTTTTTTTTTTTGCACACCATAAAAGAAATTAAGAAACATAGAAATAGAATAGGAAAAGTTATCAGCATGTAAGAAGGAAAGAATTAACTTGAATAATGCACTTCTGGAACTAAAAGGACCAGTAATACTTAAAAAGAGTTTTGAAAGTTATGCAGAGAAATGACAAAGGAATAAAAAATGAAACATTGGATTAACGAGACTTCTCAACAACAAGACAAAAAGAGGAGACACAAATCAAAGGCAAATTAATGTCACAACGCACTCAAAGATCTCTAAAGCCCTCTCTCGATGTCCAAAACCTCTAGTCCTCTAGTATCTCTAAAGCCCTCTCTCCTCAAAAATAGTATCCACTGCAGAACACCCAAGGTCACACAACCAATAAGATGAGCAATATGAAACCCCCGTTAACTGATGCAAAGTTCAAACAATCAGGAACCAGTTCCATGGAAAATTTTCAATACAAAAAGTAAGAAAAAGGGCCGAAAAAAAAAAGTTGAAAAGAAGCTATTATGTCAGAGTCCTCAAAGGGAAGTTGAACAATCGATGTTGAACTTGAAAAGCATTCGGACTAGATGGCGGGAGGGAGCTATCAGCCTAACATGGACATACTGATGCATTCTACTAAATTCGGCATAAAGAGAGAGCTCAACTACTCATTCTGATGTATTAATATGATGGTTCATAAGGTTATCAAACATTCATAAGAAACAAGAAAAGCATTTCCATGCAAAGAACAAGTGTAATCCAAATGTGACAAATTAGTAAAGGTTAGCTGGCAACACAACTAGACCCATGTCAGAGAATTAAGAGTTTCAATGCATCAATCATGCTCTTCCTGATATACTTTCTTACCAAATCAATAAGACAAGTTGTTCAAGTGTCAATGATGACAATACAAGAAAAGAAAAGAAAAAACAACCACAAACCATTGAACAGTAGGAACCATATGGTGTCATGCAGAGACTTCTGGTGTCGTATCTCCTTAATAAGGTTAACTTTGAACCATCGGTAAAATTTAGGTTTAAACATTGAGAGAAAACGTACCAAAAAGTCAAGTGCTTTATAATAGCTTCTCTTTAATAAATAACCATATGACATGTTGACTGCAAAATATAATCAGACAAACAAAGATGAATTAGGGGAGCTCTTTCAGGATTGCTTAGGCAATGAAATATTCAATACAACAAAATAAATAAATTATCAAAGAAATTTCATAGATGTTGCAGGTTATTGACCGAAATCAAAATCGGAAACTAAAGACTGTCGTAATATTAAACAAAGCACTTGTGAGATAAAGCAGAAAATTATAGCTTAACATACTCATCTTCAAATATTTCCCATCACCTACACATCTGAATCATGCATCTATTTTCATAATTCAATATTGTTGAATGTAACCCATCAAGGGTATATTTGTCCTTGTACTATCCCTCTATATATATATACTAGTGGATGCCCGTGCCAAGGCACGGTAAACAATTAATGTATTAACAACTATTAATTCTCTTACTTGAATCAAAACGATTATGAATGAGTGGTAATTTCATTTCATTGAGGAGGAAAGAGATGGAGACAAAAAAAAAAAACCCACACCCTCACCCCCACTTGTTGATGTGACTTTTATATTAGAGAGAACTTGTGAGGTTTTTCA
>JAOWBR010192134.1:0-10052 GCA_028571145.1 Dionaea muscipula
TCTATAAATCCATTGACATGTCCAAAAGTATGTTATGTTTGCATATGAATTGTCTATTAGGGTTTAACAGTATACCAAACCCTAGGACGATTCGGGACCATGATGGAAGGATGAATAAATAGACAATCATATAGGTTTTTTGTTGGGGAATCTATTCCTCTCTTCTTACGGGTAGCCTTGATACTTTGCAAGAAGTTAATATTAGCTTGGAGTTTTAAGGTTAGTTGATCATGAGATGATCAAGTTAACTATTTAATATTAAAAGGAGTTTTGATATTAAACTAATTCAATAGTGGATCAAATAAAATCACAAAGAGTTGTGAAATCCTCCTGCCGGCGTGATGTAGAGCCTAATCGGTCACACACATAAGGTTTTGTGACTTCGATCGGATTTATTATGGTTAAGGGTAAATTAATATTCGTTAGTTTGTTAAATTCAATATTGCACAGCTCTGCTAGCACAACTAAGCGGGAATATTGATTTAATTAGAAACTAACGAAGTTACTTAATTCATTATAATTAATTAACCATTAAAGTGTTAATGTGTATATTAATTATGTGGGCTTTTGTTGATTCATTAAGTGTTAATGAATATATATATATATATATATATATATATTTCAATGGGCTTGTTTTAATTAACCCATTGTGAATGGGTTATGGCCCATTAGGCGTGTGGTTATATTATAACCAAACCTAGGTTATTACAGATGATGAGAAGCTACTAAATTTGATTGATCAGCACCCGCCGCCCACTAAGAGAGAAAAAGTGACATTTTTCCTAAACCCTAGCACCATACTTCGTGGAGACAAAGAGAAGATCGAGGATCGTGTGGATCAAGGTTAGAGGACGGACACTTGGACGTCTTCGTTCCCTCTCCCGAAATTGCCTCAGATCTGTCCGCTATATGCGCCAAATAGGTACGCACTACATTTACTTGTATCGCACATTGCATGATTCTATGGTAGGTTGGCATGACCCGGATTAGATCTGGTTGTTTTAAAATTTTTAATTTTCACTGCGTTCATTAGATGCATCGTTAAGTGGATTTGAGTCTTGTCTTGCATAGTTCACATGCATGTGATGCTTTTGGTGAGTTTTCTCCTTTGGTTGACCCGTAGGTGGTGATTGGATTAGCTTGTGCTTGGACATTCCTTAGCTCTAAGTGAGGGGTGTACACAAATATTCCCTTTCTTCCACCTCCTTCGTCATTCGTTATTATTCAGTCTTTGGCCTTCCTTGATACTTTATTCTTGCAGCACATGCTCTGCGTTGTTATTATTTGTATGTTGTCCACTCGCATGTGAGTTTGATGATTTATATAAATATTGTTGGCTTGTGCTCCTTGTTATCATGACGTTATCCATGATATTTATATTTGTTTCGCTGGCCTGTTGTTGTTCTCTATTCTTGGAAGTGGAGGAGTGGTATCATGTGAGGCTTTGTGTTGTGATAAGGTGGATGGGGTGGTTGTGACTTATTATTTATGCACGAGGGATATGTCTCCTTTGGGGGTTGACTTGGGCCTCACAAGTTACCGTGTGTCGCAACGTCCTTAGGTCACGTGCACGACTTGGACGGAGCCTGCAATGGCGTAGTATTCTCGGTCGCCATACTGGCTTACACCCATGGTTTGGCGGGATATCCCTTGTTCGCGATTTAAGCTAGCAATATGGTAGACTACGGGTGCAACCGTTGGTGTATGTGGTAGACTTCGGGTACTACAGTTTTTATTTTATGAGGTAGACTACGGGTACTACCGTTGAGGATTATTAAGTACGTAGTGAGACGTATTGGTTCTTGAGAGTTGGTGTGCGCTAACTATCGAGACGTAGAAAGTGCGCTCAACGCATTCCTAATTTGTGCTAAAATGTATACGCTAAGGGCTTAAGCACATGAGCTTATTATATATTTTATTTAAATTGTGCGATGTTGCGTTACGCATTTTCCATGTTATTTTTGTGTATATTACAGATTGGATGCAAGCTGAGACTTAAATGGGCCAAGTTATGACGTTATTGGTGCTGCAATGCGAAGCCGACAAGTCGTGGACGCGTCCGGATGGCACAACGCGCGGCCAAGCCCGATTATAGCTAGTCACGGCCGTGACAGGTGTGTCACATCCATGACCAGTCCCTGCAGCCAGCCTTTTTAATCTGCTCGATGGAAGATCTGCGACCCCTCTTCCATTCTTCGTCTTGGGTGGTTGCAGCAAACCCTAGACGATCCAAGGAACCGAGTCCATCCCGGAGCAAGCCGCAGACTCGACGACGGCCATCCTTATACACCCGGCAGGGGGAAATTACCGACGGGACGTGCGTCAAGAGGATCTGTTCATTCAGTATTTTTCTTTAGGTTTGATATCTAAAGATCCAATCTTTTGTATGTCGTGTATGTTGATTTGTAGTTTGGATGTCAGATCGATGGTCCATTATTCGTTAGGGTGTTGATTTGGTGTAAAACAGTGAACCTGCATATTCAATTTCTGTAGACTCGCTTTACTTTTGATATTGTGATGGATATCTAGATTAATCTGCAGTCGTTTGAAACTCCGATATCCATTATGCCCTGATTAGGTTCTTGAGATAGTGTATCCGTAAGCCATCGACATATTAATCGAATCAAGAAACATATCTGAGATCATTACCCTAATCAACTACGTTAATCGGGACTTTACTGAAATATAAAAACCGTTTAAACCCATGCGCGGTCTGGTTTCAGACTCGCGCGATTGCCCTGTGGATTTTTTGTTGGCAACGACCGTGACCAGAAGGTCACTCTCGTGACCTCCTCTACTGGACACGACCGTGACGCACATGTCAGGGTCGTGATATGCACACCCTGCACACTGCCTGCCTATCTATTGTCTGGTCGAGTCGTCGCTATTTTTAGCGACATCTATCTTCACCGTTTTCGCATTTTATTTATTATTGTTCACCAATCGAATCCTCATTCGATATATCCTTTCTAGAAACTTAATTAATTCAACTCGAGCGAATTTACAACCGTCCCGTGGATCGACCTCGACTCACCGCTAGGTTCTAGTTGGTAAGCCGTGTAATTACAAATATTAAATATAGTGCGTCCGATGACGAGTGCTATCATTTTGGCGCCATTGCCGGGGATGGTTCGCTAAATTTTTAGGTTGAAATTATTTTTTGTTTCTAGGTGTATTTTATTTTAAAGTCTTTTATTTTTGTTTTTAGTTCTACTTTAGTTTATTACTGTTTCCTGCATCTGTTTATTGTTGTTGTTTTTACTCATGCTTTTCTAGTTAATTTTGGACCATGCATGCTAGGTCATAAATCCTTACGGCCTAAAATTGTTAGACTTAGTCAAAATTTCGAAAAGAGGCGTAGGATTAAAATTCGACACCCACAAACTAACACGATGGAAGACCCACCATAGAACGTGAATGGTCAAAATAATGGGGTAGTCGGGGATCAGAACGCACTAAATGGCGATAACCCATTGCACGCACATTTTGTCCCCAATGTGTATGACATACTGTCGTGCATAGAACTACCTGCAATAGCTGCACCTAATTACGAGATTAAGCCCAGCACGATTCAATCACTACCGACCTTCACTAGCTTGTCTCAAGAGGATCCATACAGCCACCTGTCCGAGTTTTTGTCCATCAGCACAACATTAAAACTCACTAACTTTCTCGCTGATGGGATGAAGCTTATTTTGTTTCCGTTCTCACTAAGAGGCCAGGCTAAACACTGGCTAAACACACTTCCACCACGAACCATTAGAACATAGGAGGAGAAGAGTGTTGCCTTCCTGAAGAATATTTCTCAGTGGGCAAGACACTCCAATACCAAAAAGAGATCACAACCTTCCAACAGCACGATACTGAACAACTTTACGAAGCCTAAGAGAGATTTGGTGACCTCTTGCACAAATGCCCTCACCATGCCATACCCAAGTGGCAGCTTGTGCAGAGTTTCTATTTCGGCCTCTTACCCCAATATCGTGAGATGATGGACGCCTCGAGCGGAGGGTCCGTGATAATGAAGGATGAGAACGAGGTGTGGACTCTCTTTGAAAACATGAGTGAGGTATCTTAATTTCAGTCAATTTTTTATAGGAGAGATAAGACAGTAGCTACCCGTGCTGAAAACTCAAAGGGTGTGAATGAGCTTAATGTAGCCGAGACGCTCACATCCACCATAGCGACATTCTCCAACAAAGTGGAGCTGATTTTAATGCGAGACGTCGTCACCACCCCCCGCCTCCGCAAATTGAACTTCTGTTACCTGCGGTAGCAAATCACATCACTGGACGGTTTGTCCGTCAACCCAGCCACTTTCACCTGACCCCGCACAAGTTAGTGCTGCTTACGGGTATTACCCGCAGCATCCTGCTCTTCACTGGCGGGAACAATTAACCACCTCCTCCGCCGCAACCTGCCACGGTCCCTTAAACGTCGCAATCATTGCTGATGCAACCGACTCCAACACCATTTGAGTCAACGATGATATAATCAATGGCTGAACAAATAAAGATGCTGGCATGCCTGAATGAGACCCAACAGCAAGTGATCGTTAACACGCAAGCAATTGCGAATTTAGAGCCATAGATGGGTCTACTTTTAAGCACACTAAACCGGATGGAGGACGGGTGACCTGCCCAACCTCCCAAGGTGCAGTAGTTTGATAGAGCAGGAATGATTTTTCTTTGTAAATACGCACATTTCCTTTCGTAGTTGTTTTGTTGAGTCCTCTTGGAAATTTTGTTAGTTGCACGGAATTTCTGTTATTCTTTCCTTACTTTTGCTCTAACAAGGTTGTCGGTAGGCAAGTTGGGGGGCGTAGGAAGCCGGACGTTTCTTGCTAAATTTTCTTGGCTTCTTCCGCGGAGTTTCGAGTTTCCGAACTCCACCTCCCTGCTTGCGTTATCTATCAGTAGTGTTGTTACTGCTACTCCAAAGGTTCTCTTTGGAGTAGTGGAGGCCGCTTTTGCTTACCCATTGCATATCGGGTGGCAGGGATAGCAATGTTGGAGAGTCACAGGAGGACCCGGGCAGATGATTGATTTTTCAAAGACATTTCCCTTTCAGTTATTTCCATTTCCACTTCTGTTTCTGTTTTTTACTGTTGTTTTGTTTCTTTTGCAGGTCAGCTTGCACGCCCTTCAGCGGCTTCCAGGTAATATTTTTCCTCTCTCAAGGGACATTTCGAGAATTAGTTAGGGGGAGTGGGCTGTGCTAAATTTTTCACCTTATTTTTTAAAATTTTTGGCATGCTTTTTAATGCGCTTATCTTGTTATTTTCTAGTATGCTGCATGATGAGTGTTTATGCTATGTTTGTATAGATAATCTTACATTAGTACGGTTTTATTTGCAATATTTCTCCAAGAACTTGATTAGCTTAGGCTAGTGTAGGCTTGAACTTGTGTGAAATAAAGTTTGTGCACTTATCTAAGTCATGTGGTAAGATAGGATGAAACTTGTGTGTTTAGGAAATAAACCTCTAGTATGAGTTTTTTTGAATGCCAAAAGTGAGGAAGTGTGTGCCACAAAATTATATAGGTGAGCTCACTTATTGCGTCTGTGAACTGGAACTAATAAAGGACTGAGTCTTATGGTAAGATTAGTGGATGTTTGAGATATAAAAATTCAATGCTTTCTTTTGAAAATTTTGACCTTCAGATATTTTTCATGCATGCCCCTACTTACACCCCCATTGAGCCTAAACACATTTAATTCTTTAAATTGCACCCATGAATTTTTCTAGACTTGGAGTTAAGCCTGCGGGATTCCCTGCCTATCTTAGTATACTCCAGGAGATTCTTTTAATTCTCTTCATGGGGATGACCTGACATGAAAACAGAAGGAACGGGAAAGGGGAAGTTGAAAAAAAAAGAGAAAGAGATGTTGAAAAAAAAGTTGAAAGAAAGAAGAAAAAAAACGAGAAACAAAGGGGCCTTGAAAATACGAATGAAAAAAAGAGAGAATGAAGTTCTAAATGAAAAAAATGGCCTATTGAGAATGAGAAGGAGAAATGAAAAAAACAAAGTAAGAAGGTTGGACAAGTTTTGGTATGGGTTTAGCTTGAGAATTGTCATTCACCTCGTGAAGGTTTTTTGTGCCATTCCCTGCTTGACTTTAGATACCGTTCCTTCTTCCTCCCTTCATTATTTAATCTCCTACATTTTTATTGAGCCATAAAACCAAACAATTCCCTGCTGCACTGATATTTTTAATCCCAAGCATTGGTTTGTGCAAGCATGTTTGTTGTCCTGTAGTTAGTTTCCTCATTGGTTTAATATAGGTTTGTCACCTAATTTCGGAAACCTTTGCCTTTGAGTTTTCTTCTTTTGACAACTCCATGAGGGAACAACTGTCCATGAGAGATATTTTAATTGCATGTGAGCTATGGAGTTGCACTTGTACTATGTTTATTTTCCTAAATGCACTTGCTTGAGTTAGAGGCATGTTGTTCTGACTTGGATGGACCCACACACACGTTCCATGGATATTCTTGACTCTCTAGCTACGGTTATTCATTTTCTGTATGGGATTTGTGACTTATAGAACTAGAAATGTGTAGGAATTGTTTCGCTGCATAGTATCATTCATACTTCTTATGTTAGTGTTGAGACGTAGAAAGTGCGCTCAACGCATTCCTCATTTGTGCTAAAATGTATACGGTAAGGGCTTAAGCACATGAGCTTATTGTATATTTCATTTAAATTGTGTGATGCTGCGTTATGCCCTTTCCATGTTATTTTTGTGTATATTACTGGTTGGATGCAAGCTGATACTTAAATGGGTCGAGTTGGGATGTTATTGGTGCTTCCATGCGAAGCCGACAAGTCGTGGACGCATCCAGAAGGCACAACGCGTGGCCCATCCCGATTATAGCTAGTCACGGCCCTGACAAGTGTGTCACGACCATGACCGGGACTGTAGCCAGCCTTTTTAATCTGCTCAAAGGCAGATCTGCGACCCCACTTCCATTCTTGGACCTGGGCGGATGCAGCAAACCCTAGACGATCTAAGGAGCCGAATCCATCGCGGAGCAAGCCGCAGACTCCACAACGAACATCCTTACACACCCGACGGGGAGAATTTACCGACGGGACATGCGTCAAGCGGATCTGCTTCATTCAGTATTTATCTTTAGGTTTGATATGTAAAGGTCCAATCTTTTATATGTTGTTTATGTTGATTTGTAGTCTGGATGTCAGATCGATGGTCCGTTGTTCGTTAGGGTAATGATTTGGTGTAAAACTGTGAACCTGCATGTTCAATTTCCGTAGACTTGCTTTGCTTTTGATATTACGACAGATATCTAGATTAATCTGCTGTCGTTTGAAAATCCAAGATCCATTATGCCCTGATTAGGTTCTTGAGATAATGTATCCGTAAGCCAACGACACATTAATCGAATCAAGCAACATATTTGCGATCATTACCTTAATCAACTACGTTAATCGGGACTTTACTGAACAATAAAAACCGTTTAAACCCATGTACGGTCTGGTTTCAGACTTGCGTGATTGCCCTACGGATTTTATGCTATCCACGACCGTGACCAGAAGGTCACTCCCATGACCTCCTCTACTGGACACGACCGTGAGGCACATGTCACGGCCATGACGTGCACACCCTGCACGCTGCCAGCCAGCCTATTGTTGGGTCGAGTCGTCGCTATCTTTACTGTTTTCGCATTTTATTTATTATTATTCACCAATCGAATCCTCATTCGATATATCCTTTCTAGGAACTTAATTAATTCAACCCGAGAGAATTTACAACCGTCTCGTGGATCGACCTCGACTCACCACTATCTTCTAGTTGGTAACCTGTGTAATTATAAATATTAAATATAGCGCGCCCGACGACGCGTGCTATCAGTAATATGAGACGCACACGTGGTTTGAGGATTAATGATTTGAGTGTGGTGTGGACTTGGTTCCTATTTATTATTGTTATTTATGTCTCTCATATCTTGTTTCCTCTTATATGTATATCCTTGGCTTTTTAGCTTGGTACTAATATGACAGTTTGCTAATCTTCTGTCTCATGTTGTTCTATCTTATACTGTTTTACACTTCTTTCTGTTGTTCCATGAGTTGCGTTTGATCTCAGTGGTGGGTGGTCCCCTCTTGTTGTTTACCCAGCATCTCTGCGTCGCGGTTTAAGGTGTTGGGGGTGATTTTTTACGTTAGACTTGGACCACTCCCACATCCTCATGGAACCCTGCATCACTTTTTTTTCATAGCATGATCTTGATACTCTATTAACCCTGTATACACCCCCAATTGAACGATTTTGCAGGTTAGTGACGTTTGGCTAAGAGGATGCGGCGAGCAGACAGACTCGCGGCCTCTTAGGATTTGATATGTTCTTATCATTCTGTTTCACAGACATTGTTGAGTTGAGTTATAGTTTTATTTCCGCATTTGAGATGATTTAAAGGTACAGTTTTACCATTTGTTTGGATGGTCAGTTAGACCTTTGGCTTTGTTTAGAGATTCACTCTGATGTTGATGGTAGACTATTTCCTTGACCTTTAGTCCAGTTAAGACCTCATTGATGCATGCTAGATTTTAGTTGCTTGTTTGGACCATTTGGCTTAATGGGTTTTTAGGCTTGTGCGGGTCATGGTAGGGGTCCACGAGTAGTATGCTGGTCCACCCGAGGTGGGGTATAACAATGTTAGAGAATTCATTGCACAAAGATTCATTAGTAGCTCTAAAAATGATATCATCAACATATATTTTAACCACTAATAAATCACTTTTCTTTTTCTTGATGAATAATGTAGTATCCACCTTACCATGTTCAAATCCATTTTCAAGCAAGAATGTACTAAGCCCTTCACTCCAAGCTCTTAGAGCTTGTTTCAATCCATATAAGGCCTTAGTTAATTTATACACATGGTTCTCATGCTTGAAATCAATGAAACCAAGTGATTGTTCAACATACACTTCTTCATCGATAAAACCATTAAAGAAAGAACTTTTAACATCCATTTGAAATAATTTGAAATCCATATAACATGTGAATGCAAGTAACATACGAATGACTTCTAATTTAACTACCGGTGCATCGGTCTTATCATAATCTATACCTTCCTCTTGATTATATCCTTGAGCTACCAAACATGCTTTATTTCTAACAACAATACCGTATTCATCCTTTATGTTTCTAAAGACCCACTTGGTTCCTATTACCGGGTGATCATGAGGTCTAGGAACAAGTTTCTAAACTTTGTTCCTTTCAAATTGGTTTAGTTCCTCATGCATGGCTATCATCCAATTTTCATTGACCTCGGCCTCATGGATGTGTTTAGACTTAACTTGAAAAAGAACTGCAAGATTAGCACAAGTATTCCTCAAGGCATTTCTAGTGGATACTCCCATGGAGGGATCTCCTAGAATTAAATCCTTAGGGTGACTATGTGCATACTTCCAATATTTTGGCAAACCACTAGGGGGTTGAGGTGAAGGAAAGTCTAAACCAATGTCATGGGATTCGTCATTTTCATTATCCACGTTGGTTTGATCATTAGATGCATTTTCATTCTCACTATCATGAATAAAAATGTCCTTAAGCCTAAGTGCATCATCAACATCATCATCCTCAACATTCTTATTTAAAGAACTAGACTCATCAAAAGAAACATGTACAGATTTTTCTACGGTCAAAGATCGTTTGTTGAAAACTCTAAATGCTTTACTATAAGTGTTATAACCAAGAAATATGCCCTGATCGGCTTTGGCATCAAACTTTCCTAAATTTTCTTTTCCATTGTTCAAAATGAAATTTTTACATTCAAAGGCATGAAAATAGGATATGTTTGATTTTTTTCATTCCATAATTCAAAAGGCATTTTCTTCAAAATTGGTCTAATCAAAATATGGTTTAAAATGTAACAAGAAGTCCTAACGGCCTCGGCCCAAAAATATTTTGACAAATCATTTTCAACAAGCATAGTTCTAGCCATTCCTCCAAGTCCTATTTTTCCTCCCAACAACTCCATTTTGTTGAGGGGGTTGTTAGTAATCCAAGAGATCAAGTATACACCAAG
>JAOWBR010192145.1:0-10051 GCA_028571145.1 Dionaea muscipula
GCCTCAACTGTTTCACCAATCAACAAGACAAAGTAGTTCTTGTTTGTAAAAGATGAATCACACAGTGGTGATTCCTCAAGCTTAACTGAATAAAGCTTGAAAGCTATAGGGTTTGCTCGAGTCTCAGAGATTGAGAGCTAGGTTTTTTTAATTGTAAGCTCAGAAAGATCAATGGATGCAGTGTTCAAAGTGGTGTCTACCTCTAGCTTCATCTCTAAGAATTTATACCCCTTTCTTGAAAAACATCTCGTTGAAGTTTTGCATTTGAATCTTCGGCCTCCATTCTTCCAAACCCTAGAAAGACGGATCTGTGTCTTTCTTCATTTCCCTTTTTGTGCTTGCTTTCCAAAAAGCACTTTTCTGACAAGGGTTTCTAGAAACTGACATTCTCTTTGTTGAAATGTTCGTTGCAATGTCTTCTAGCTTCACGTGAAGCTTTGACTCCTTTTGCTTTGTAACTGTGGCAGCTTTTCTGTCCTTTTTCTGCCATGAAATCCTTGTCTTCATGTGTCTGAGTGTAAACGTTCTTCAAATCATTTGTATTTAATTCAAATCAAGTTGAATTAAATAACTTTACTGTTCATGATCGCCACGTGTTGTCTTTTAAAGTTCTGGAACCCTTAGGGTATTCCAAACCCTAGACTGGTTTCAACCTCGACTGGTATTCATCTCAACTGATCTTCAACTCAACTGAATTTGATCCTTGCCTGGACTCAAGCTTGTCTGATTTCAATCCTCTCCTGGATTCAATCCTCGCTTGGATTTCATCCTCGCCTGGATTCAATCCTCGCCTGGATTCAATCCTCGCCTGAATTTCATCCTCGCCTGGACCTAATCCTTGCGTGGACCTAGTCCTCGCCTGGATCTAGTGTTCGCTTGGATCTAGTCCTCGCCTGGATCTAGTCCTTGCCTGGACCTAGTCCTCGCCTGGATCTAGTCCTTGCCTGGACCTAGTCCTCGCTTGGACCTAGTCCTCGCCTGAATCTGAACCTCAACTGGAACTGATCCTCGACTGAATCTGAACCTTAACTGGAACTAATCTGAGTCTGCCTGAATCTAAGCAATGCCTGGTTCTGCAATCATTCATTTAACTATCTAAATATTCAAGCATGCATCATCAAGACCTAAATAATTAAATCCTAACACTTAAGCATGTTGTTAGCATGATATTTGATATGTTTCAGCTGCTAATTGAGGTTAGAAGTTAGTATCTTAGACTTTGACCATGTTAGTAAAGCTAGGTTTATGAATTCATAGAATAAATGATTTTTCATGAAGTAAAAATGAGAATCAGAGGGTCAATCAGTTTGTGGATATGTTGAGCATGCATGTTTTAAACATATGGTTTGACATGTATAAGCTGCTAGTTGGTCATTTGGTTGAGTAGAAGATGATTTGAGTTGTTGAAATAATGAAAATAAGGGTTTCATGCTCATAAGTGATTTTTAATCAAGTGAAATCATGATCTTAAGGTTAATCCAGCTCAAGGAAGGTTCATACATGTTGTATGCATGCTTTGTGATGTGTCTAAGAGGTTATAATGGAGTTTGGGTGAACTTTACATGATTTTCAATCATGGGGAATGCTGCAGAATGTTGCAGCAGGGCTCGAGGACGTCCTCCACTGAGAAAATTGTGGAAATGAACTGAGGACGTCCTTAACTGCAGGAGATAGTTGTTTTCGTCCATTTGACCATTTTTGGGTTTGAATTTGACAAAAATAAAGAACGAAAGTTGTAGATCTCGATGTTTGCTATAGGTGGAGAGTTGGATCACCCCAAATGGACATCGTATGCAAAATTTATGACCATTTTACGAAAAAGGGTCAGGAAGGGGTTTAATGGACCGTTTTAGTTTTCCTTAACTTCCAATCTTTGGAGATTGAGCCTAGGGACTTAGGAGGTGTTTGAAACATGTATTTTAAGATGTTTAAGACTTGTTTAAGGGTTCATAGGGGGGGATTAAGGGTTTGTTTTAAAGTTATTTAATATTTATGATATTTACGGCATATGAATAATTATGCTTTATATCCGTTGCTCAGGACTTGTTAACGAGCAGCGGTTGGGTTCGTAAGCATCTGTTTGTGATCATATAGCTTCATCACCAGGTAAGGAGTAGTAACCATTTGGGATTCCCTTTGGGATTTTCCATAGACCTTCAGGTCAAGACTTGACTTGAGTTGTTATGGTTTCATTTAGTATAGTCGCTTCTCTATATGAGGTTATCTCCATGATGCTTGTTTCATTCTTGTATGATAAGCATGGTGTGATGAACTTGTTATTATAAGATTGATGTAAGGCATGATGAGATTATCTGAGATATGCCTTTCATGTGCAGAAGCGAGATGGATTAAGTCCTTCGGATATGTCTCTTATGTAAGGGTGGAATATTTACCTTCTCAAGGGTGAGCATGGCCACCTATTGGTACCACAACGTCCATAAGTCTTTCTTCTTGCCACGGGGGACTAGGACGGTTAAAGATACTTGTGATTATACATGATTCCTGGTCGCCATGCCAGGGTGTACACAAGTAGATGTGAGGGATCCCTTGAGTTTTGTGAGGTTTATGGCAATCCATGTTTCTCGTGGTTTTCTGTTATATGAATGTTATACCTGTTGGTTTCATTTCACATATGTATGTGTAAGCTATGGGTTTCATAACACTGTTACATAATGGGTTCCATGTTCAGATACATGATTGAGTAAGCATGATCCTTACTTTAGCATTATACGGTATACTAGTTTCATGTGTTATATGGGGTTGATATTTGTGATTATTTATATATGTGTATATAGTAGAAACTCTCTACCCTTACTCAGTCTTAATTGGCTGACAATGCTACACTGTGGGTTTCAGGTGCACAAGATGATCTGTAGATGGATGTCGGGGACGAACGATGACATGCCTCTAGGATCTTTCTTGTTTGTTTATGGTTTTCCGCTGTGTTCATTTTGTCTAGGTGTGGTATACACCTTGTTGACATGTTTTGAGATAGTGACAAACATATATATGTGATGATAAGATGCCTTTACGGTATAACTCCTGTTGGTTTGGAGTGTTACATGTTTTGTATCAGTTGTGTACATTGATACTTGTTTTTCCTAACTAGTATTCTGTTGAGTTTGATTTTGGTCTCATAGGCTTCAATGACCCGTGGACCTGGTTTGCGGGTTATCGCCGGTTTCACCCAGGTTGGGGTGTTACATTTGTGGTATCAGAGCAGAGTTTGTTCTCTTTGGGAACTTACCCAGTCAGCCTTAGATAGTTTGACTTTTGTGTCCTAGAGGTTTAGTGAGGCATCGTCCCGGCATCGACGGTATGTACTTTCTATCTTGATTATAGACTAGTATATACTACATATTTATGTTAGTACGTTATGTATTGATAGTATGGTTCATACGAGGACTGGAGCAGGGGTGTCTGAGGCCCTTGAGGATGTTCTATCGGGGTCAAGGTTGCCCCCACGACCACCAATTGATAAGGGTAAGAGGCCCGCGATACCAGCAAGATCCGAAGATACACCTGATAGACTCTCTGGTGAAGAGTGAGATGCCATTCATCAGATGCGCAATCAGAGGACATCTTCACTTTTCTGGGACAAGGTTCATGAAGTTGAGGATGTAGGGGTGTGAAGGCCCAATCCCATTGGTTTGGCACCACATGATGACGAATTGCAACTCAGGATGTTCAAGCGATTCATGGGAGCACAACCTACAAAGTTCTTTGGGAAGCGTAGACCCTGTCAAAGCCAACAATTGGTTATGTGAGACAGAAAGAATGTTGAGCTATATTGGTTGTCCCATCAACCGTTGGGTGCCATTGGCAGTGCACATGTTAAGAGATGCCGCATTGTACCGGTGGAGCAGTGTAGAACGGAGGTTTCAATCTCGTGGAGAGATCATCACATGACCAGATTTTGTGGCCGAGTTTGAGAGCAAGTATTTCTCTGTACATCTGAAGGCATTAAAGAAGACGAAATTGCTTACCTTAAAGCAAGAAGGTATGAATGTTGTTGCGTATGAGGCAAAGTTGGCGGAGCTCGGTCGTTTTACTCTTGAACTTTATTCCACGGAGGAGGATAATATATTTTTGTTCCTTCAAGGGATGGATCCCGAATTGTAATCACATATGAGGGTGGTACAATTTCCCACATTAGGTTATATGCTTGAGAGAGCTTCGAGTGTAGAAGAAGGACTACAACTTTTGAAAGGTGCAGGCCAGAAGAGGCCAATTGAGGTACCACTGTCTAGTCAAGGATCGAAGGGCAGTGGGCAGAAGAAACAATACAAGGGTGGACAATCAAGATCCTTTCAAGAATTTAAAAACGCTTGTAGGGGTTGTGGGAAGTTCCACTCTTCAGGACACCATTGTAATGGTAAACCTATAATCTACAACATATGTGGTACGCCAGGACATAGGGCTTCCACATGTTTTTCAAAAGGAAACCAGAAGGTAGGGTCTCAACAAGGGGGGTTTGGTCAGAAAAGTTTTCAGGGATCATTTCAAGCATCACCGCAAGGTCAGGGTCAGCCTTCGTTTTCTGGTTCTACTGTTCAGAAACCACCACAGAACCAGCAGCAGCAGGGCGAACAAGGGAAAGGAAAGGTAGCAGGTTCTGGAGCATAGATGGCTTCAGGGAGGGTGTTCTCGTTAACTCAGCAGGAGGCTAAGGCCTCACCCTTTGTCGTGCGAGGTATACTCGTTATCTCATCTATGCCTGCACGAGTTTTGTCTGATTTAGGAGCTACTCATTCCTTTGTTTTCCCTAGTTTCCTTCGTTCAGGACCTGCTGGTAAGCTACAACCTTTGCCCATTCCAGAATGGAAGTGGGAGCATATCACCATGGATTTTGTATCCAGGTTACCTCTTATCCGGAGTGGTCATGACGCGTTGTAGGTTATCATTGACAGATTAACCAAGTCAACTCATTTTCTACCAGTTAGAATGACTTTTTCATTAGAACGGTTTGCTCGTTTGTATGTGAAGGATATTATCAGATTGCATGGAGTCCCTGTATCAATTGTGTTTGATAGGGATCCGATATTTGTATCTAAGTTTTGGGGAGCATTGCATAAGGCTTTCGACACAAAGTTGAGTTTTAGTACTGCATATCATCTGCAGACTGACGGACAGTCCGAAAGGACTATTCAGACTTTGGAGAATATGATGAGAGCATGTTCCCTTGAGTGGAAAGGGAATTGGGATGATCAACTGCCATTGATTGAATTTGCCTACAACAATAGTAATCATTCCAGCATTCAGATGGCACCATATGAAGCTCTATAAGGTAGGAGATGTAGATTTCCTATCTGTTGGTATGAAGTTGGGGAAAGACAGATGATAGGGCCTGAGATTGTGGATGAGACTAGTAGAAGAGTTGTCGTGATCAGAGACAGACTCTTGACAACTCAGAGTAGATAAAAAAGCTATGCTGATCCACGCAGACGAGATGTATGATGAGTGCACGAAAGTGAACTCATTATGCTCGTAATAATCGCTAAAATGTATTTCTCTCTTAGCACATTAGTTTAACCTGTTTATTATTCAAATTGTGTGAACCTGTTCTACGTGTTTTTACGTGTAATTTCATGATGTTACAGGTTAGTGGCGAGCCGCGATGCTAATGGACTAGAACTCTACATGTGTCACGCTTCCATGTAGGCTCGAGGAGTTGTGATTGAGCCCGGACCGCGCCTGGATGACGAGAACGTAGCCCAGTCCGATTAAAGCCTGTCACGGCTGTGACGCATTGGTCACGATCGTGTCAGGTCTCTGCACAACGTTTATTTAAGCGTTGTGCCATGCAACGATGACTCTTTCTTCCACTCTTAATCTAGCATCCTGAAGAGGCGGCTGCAGCATAGATTCGTCGTACCTGGAGATCCTAAGGCGGTGGAAACCTCGGGAGCGTGAAGAGTAGTCGACGACCATCGTCTATCAATATCTGGCGGGTTAAATATACCGACGAAATGACGAGAACGAGATCCACATGTCCGGGACTTGATTTTGGCACGGATTCAGTTTGTATTATTTATATTTCAATGTCGTTTGATCATCTGTACTCGGATTTGTTGGATGTGATGATGCGCTAGCCGTAGGGTTGTCGATTCATGCGAAACTAAACCTATTAATGATATTTCTTTGAATGGTTATTAAACTGTTTTCGTTGATTGTTGTGTTTGTGCCGTTCGTGACAAATCGGCTAGGTTTCGCATTTGTACTAATTAAAAACGCAATTGAACCAAACAAACCCTCAACGGTTGACCCCTAGTGAATCTGTTGTGGAACGGAATAGGGCTAATGATTAATCCCATTGACCCGATCGCGACTCGGTGAGGAGTCCGTGAACTGCTCCGAGGAAAAGCACCAGACACGTCCGTGACTACCTTGTCACGACCGTGTCGAGACCTTTTATCACGACCGTGATTGTATAATCGCGACCGTGACAAGCTCCACCTGCACGCCTGCTGTCTACTTTGCTAAGGACAAGTCGTCGCCTTGTGCGGCGACACTTATCTTTACTTTTATTGCATTTTTATTTAGTATTTAGCCTAATTGAATCCCCATATTCGATATATGCTTGCTAGGAACAATAATTATTTCAACCTGACGAATTTACAACCGTCCCGTGGATCGACCTCGACTCACCGCTAGCTTCTTAGTTGGTAAGCCGTGAATTTATAAATATTAAATATAGCGCGCCCGATGACGTGTGCTATCAATGTACCATGGTTTGTAGTAAGATATATAAGACTCGATACACACACGCACTCCTGGGTTGGTTCTATGCTTGATTATTTGTAGGTGATTAAATTTTGGTTGATAATTTTGTATTGGAATTGGATGTTGTGAAGTGGTCGCATATGTCTAATTTTCCTTTGTGATTCATGTTTAGTTTGCTAGGGACTAGCAAGGTGTAATAACCTGGCCCCCTGGACCGGGTTATTATTTTTATTTTTATTTTTATTTTTTTCTCTTTCTACTTGGATCGGGTCAGCCCATGAGTTCGACCCAAACACCGGATTCCTCTTAGTTTTCCTTTAACATAATTAATTGTTCCCCCCTTGATCTTCCAATCTTGAAAACCCATGATTTCCGTGGGATTTCTTTCCCCACCTTCAAATTCCATTTGATAATTCCCCTTAATTAATTACTTCCCATTAAATGTATACTTTAAACCCCCTTTGTCCCCTTGCCGTTGGATTATTTTCCAGGGAATCAAACCCATTAAAATATTGAAAGCCACATTTAAACCCTCCTCTGCGGTTTTGGTTATTCCCCAATCTCACCAAAATCCCTCACTCTCACATTGAAATTGATTTCCATCTCAGCCGCTAATCTCATCTCCCACCGCCTTCTTAACATTCTCTGTTTAAGTATTGCTAGGCTTAGCAAGGGAGGACAAAGGAGAGATTGTTGCCATTCCAGCATGTAGGACAAAGGGCAGGGATTCGTGAAGGGCATTCGTCGAGGTTAGAATTTGTTTTACTAGCCCGGTCCCGGGTTCATCCATACAAACCTTGTCCTCTCTATACCTCACCATCCTTTTTGTTGCCCTCCTTGTGACTATGGCTGATGGCAACAGGAAGGGAAGGGAGGCGGGGACGCAGAATTCCTAGCAACGTTTCTCACAACCAAGGTTGGTATTGATTAAATCTACGATGATGATAAGCTACTACTTTGAGTTTTGCTTTTACTGCATGAGATACAATGACAGTGAACATTTGTGTTAATGAAATGTTGTCCTTGCGGCCTTGAGGGTGTGCTGCCGAAACCTAGTATCGCAGTGCCACCACGGTCCATTGCAGGGAATGTCGGAAACATTGCTCGTGGGTTAACTACACGGAATGGCATGAGGTTGTATTACATTTTCATGATTGGTGGATGCATTTGGGAATAGGAGTGGGCAATGATGTGTTACTATGGGACATTATATATGGAATAATAAAGGGATAAATAGAATAGCTAATACCTTCCCCCCATTTTACCGTAGGATTTGTTACTAGAGGATGATCACCGATTGGTTGAGTTGTTGATTTTCATCTCCCTCCTGCAGGTGGTAGGCGAGTGGATCTAACAAGGGAATAAGAGCAACAAGATCAGCCCCATCACTAGCACGGAGTCCCGGCAACGTAGAGAGAGAGATCGGTAGACGAAGGGAGTGGCACGTTCGGATCATCTCCTTGGAGCGACGGATTCACGACAATCAAGGTACCCAATCTTTTTCGGTACAAGTGACAAATAAAGGGCTTGATTTTATGTGCGATGCGTATGAGTTGATGCGTGATATTTGGATATATGGTGTCTCTATATTCCTGAAATGTAATAGAATTGACGGAATGCATGTGAATCGCATGCTCGTGACATTTTATATGATTTTTTGGGTGGATGCATGACGTATGAATGGACTGTTTCTGCCGACAACCCTTAAACTCGAAACTATACAAATCGGGACATGGTAAAAATCTACGACTTAAACAGCACGTAAATCCTTGAATCTAGGTTTCAACGTATTTGACGGATTTGGGTTTCGACGTGCTTACAAAGAGTTATGGCCGTTATCGTGGAAAAGGTCGGTTTTGTGCAAATCTGTGACATACCTACTGTTCTGATTAAACTGTACAAATCGGCTAATTCCAAAAATACTAGGCCTTCATGGTTGGGTAGATACATGAGTTTAGGACCTGTAAGAGCTGACGGCGATCGATTTTGATCACCGAGTGAAAAGATATGGCCTTTACCGTAGAAGGTGTCAAACAAGTGACTGTGATGAACTGTTCCTACTTGGTGAACGTTTTCCTTGCAATTTCACTTCTGAACTTGCGTTTTTGGCTGAGATATATATTGTAGATCTAGGTGTTATCTTTCAAATGGCATTGGTTTCGTAATTTTAGGAGATTATATGATTAAGTTATGCACGTTTTGGTGATTGGAGTCAAAACTATTTTTGTAAGGAAATCATCCGTCGGTTTGGGTAAAATTCCCTTGATAGCTTGTGGACTCGCGAGGCTCGAGAATGATCATAACACTGATTAATAGGTGTGAATTAATGTTTTTAGATCTTGGGAGGATAGGGATGCATGTCAGGTTGTAGGGAGTGTATTCTAGATTCCTTTTACTCCTTCGACCTTGAGTTTGGCTTTGCGAGTTCGGTTCATTGTTTACATTCTACTTCTCTCATTTCTGTTAGACTCATGTTGGTATGATGGTTGTGGACTTATCGTGCTAGGTTAGGGCTATGTTGCCTGGCGAATTGTTGACATGGATATCGTTTTCCGTAAGTCGAGAGGAAAGACTCTGGTGAGTGACTCTGACCGTCGGGAAATATACATACTAGGGTGACTCCGACGTCACAACTTCCATAAGACCCTCGTACAACTGCGGCAGGTCGAGGAAGGCTCTGCTAGGGAGTTTGTGGCATTGTACCGGCCCTAGTATGAGGAGAACTCCAATTATTTGTGAATCACCGCTCGGGGAGTTTATGGCTTTGTACCGGCCCCACAGGGTTGTTGACCATATGAGGAGTTTGTGGCTTAGTACCGGCCCCTGTGGAACGTTGGGTAGTTGGGGAGTTTCTGGCATAGTACCGGCCCCACTACTCGTGCACACCACTGGTATGTTTCGGTGGCGGATATCCATGGGGTGTGTGATGTGGGATAGTTATGGTTATGTTATGGCTGATTTGTGATATTATTGTAGTATCATCACTCTGCTATCGCATATTATTCATATCTGGGATTTTTCCTTTGGCATATGTCATTTTACATCTATTTCTGCCCATCACATTATGCCCTATATGTTGTCCCCGTTAGCTCTTGCTAACGGGTTGTTCTTTGCTGTTTTTTTTTTCTTTTCTCTCTGTTGCGTTGTCACAACAGAGCCCCGGATACCGCACTGACGTGGATGCACCGGAGACGGGATCAGGCCTCTAGGACCATTGGACTTGTTATGGTTTTAGACCTTAGATATTTACCTCCTTCCGCTTTTATTTATCAGTTGACTATGGTTGGATTCAGTGATGTTTTTCCCCTGGCTTGTATGAGCTTTTGGG
>JAOWBR010192156.1:0-10050 GCA_028571145.1 Dionaea muscipula
CCTTCCCCCCTTAAAGGGCTTTCGTCCCCGAAAGACAAAAGAAGCCAAAACCAAGAACCGACCCGAAAGGTAGGTTCATCACAGGTACTGCTGGAACATGTATCTGACATGCGTGTTTTTGACATGCTATACACTGGCGTGCAAAGGCTGTGGCCTCTTGCGTCGTGCTAGGCCAATAATAGCTTTGTCGTCGTGCCTTGTGCGCCAGCGTACGTCCTGCCTGATGGCTTCCACAGGATCCCTCATGGATTTCCCATAGAACATACTCTGCTTCTGCCTTTCCTAAGCATCGAGCACAAGGATGCTAGAAGAGTCGTCTGTAAAGCCTGCCATTGATAACATGAAATCTTGCAGCTAGCTTAGGAAGCTTGCCATCTGTAGTCTGGCCCGTCAAAAGGTAATCTATAATTGAAGTTCTCCAATCCTCTTCTGCTGACGCAATAGGTAGGACAGTGGTTGTTGGCTGGATACTTCTCTGCGTCATTCGCTCAACAAAGAGTGTCCATTTAAAGCAAGCATGACCGACGTCCAGACGAGAAAGTGCATCAGTCCTCTCATTCTGTGATTTTGGGATCTTGACAACCTCCACTGCCTCAAACTGAACTATTAACTGTCGGACCAACTCCTTATACTGTTCCATAGCCGACTTCTCAGTCTGATACTCTCCATTCACCTGACTGACTATGAGTTGAGAATCAGAAAAAACTTGCAGAGAAGAAATTTCTAACTCCCGGGCGAGCTTTAGACCAACAATCAATGCTTCATACTCGGCCTCATTGTTAGTAAACGTAAATTCAAAGTGGATGGCGTACTCAACCACTACCATCCCCTCGGGGTAGGTTAAAACGAGACCAGCTCCACCTCTGCCCCTAGTAGAAGAACCATCCACATGTAGAATGCAAGGGACGCTGATGGGTGACCGGACAGAAAAACCTGTACACTCGACCAGAAAGTCCGCCAAAGCCTGACCCTTAATCGCTGGGCGTAGGAGGTAGGTGAGATCATACTGGCTGAGCTCCACTGCCCACTTGACTAGTTGTCTAGAAACCTCCAGGCGGTGCAGAATTTGATGGACGGGACGATCGGTCAACACGGTTATTAGATGGGACAAAAAGTACAGGCATAGGCGGTGAGATGCCATTACTAAGGCAAGGGCCAACTTATTTGGCAATGGATAGCGCTCCTCCGCTCCATCAAGGACTTTGCTAGTATAGAATACCGGGAGTTGATTATTACCAGCTTCCCGTACTAAGACAGAACTGACTGCAAAGGGGGAAATGGCAAGGTACAATAGTAGTCATTCCCCTATCAGTGGTTTGGATAAGAGCGGAGGAGAGTTGAGTTATGCCTTCAGCTCCTCGAAGGCTGCCTGGCTATTTGGAGTCCATGCAAAATCTTTTAGATTTCGAAGGATGCGGAAGAACGGCAAGCCCTTTTCAGCCGACTTGGAGACAAAACGGCTAAGTGCAACAACTCGTCCAACCAACTTCTGAACATCCCGGACCATGTGCGGAGGCTGCATTTCCCTGATAGCTGTCAACTGTGCAGGGTTAGGCTCAATGCTGTGCTTTGATACCACAAAACCTAGAAACTTTCTGGACGTGACCCCGAATACGCATTTCTTCGGATTGAGCTTCATCCCATAAGTCCGCAGGATGGCAAATGTCTTCTCTAATGTCGAAACATGCGCTGTAGCCTCCTCACTCTTAAAAAGCGTATCATCAACATATACCTCGACAACCGAGCCAAGGAGTGGCTTGAACATGCGGTTAACCAGGCGTTGATATATTGCACCCACATTCTTTAAGCCAAACGGCATGCGGGTATAACAATATGTGCCAGCATGAGTTATGAAGGATGTTTTTCTTCATCTGTCTTCCGCATGTGAATTTGATGATACCCAGAACATGCATCCAAAAAGCTAAGCAACCCCTGCCCTGAGGTAGCATCGAAAAATAGATCGATATCCGGTAGAGGGTAGCTATCCTTAGGACAAGCTTTGTTGAGATCTGTAAAATCCACGCACATTCGCCACTTGCCGTTAGCCTTCTTTACAATGACCGGATTGGCCAACCAATCTGGATAGAGAACCTCGCGTATGACTCCAGCTGCCAGGAGATGGTCCACCGAGTCCTGAACAACTCGATTTATGGCCGAGGCGAACCTCCGCTTATGCTGTTTAACAGGCCTGACACTGGGATCAACTCCCAAGCTATGCTCTGTACCTCTCGCGGGATCCTTGGCATGGCCGAAGCTGACCACGCAAAAACATCTATAGTAACCTGCAAGAAATGTTCGATACTGGCCCGAATCTGCGGATCCATCAACCCGCCGAGCTGAAGCTCAGAATCAGGCTTTGTGGCTATCAGGTGGAACGGTATCAACCTCTCCATAGGCTCTGGCCTGTCCCCTTCTGCTGAAGGTTGCTCAAGTGTGGTGAGCAGATGCTCTGACCGAAGATCCAGGTAGCAGACCTCAGACTGGCTAGGCTGATCCGGTTCTGAAAACTGATGTGATAGTGAGAGAGCGATGACGTAACACTCTCGGGCCGCGTCCTGATCCCCAAAACAGACGTCAATCTGATCCCCCACGGCGAACTTCATAAGCAAGTAACATGATAAGAGCGCTACCTGTAATGCGATTTGTGTAGGTCTTCCCAGTATTGCATTGTAAGCCGACGGTATGTCCACCACGAGCCACTTAATCAGGTGCCCTTTGGTAACATCAGTATCACCAAAGGCCGCGGGAAGAGTCACCTCCCCAGGGCTTTTACAGTTGACCCGTTAAATCCTGTTAAGGGAGTAGCAACCGGGCTCAATGAATATCCCTCCATGTTAGTGACCTGGCGCAATCGCTGGAAGGCATAAAAAAACAGGATGTCCGCCGAACTTCCGCTGTCAACCAAGATCTTGCACAGGTTAGCCTTGCCTATTACCGATGAGATGACCGTAGCATGTTTGTGCGGAAACAGGACCCCGGCAGAATCAGAAAAAGAGATGGTCGGAACTGCTCCCGAAGAGGACTGACCCACCTCTTCCTCTCTCGAAACGTAGCCAACAAAGTTTTGCCGCGCATACCGCTTTCGCTGCTTGTTGCTATCACCCCCACTAACCGTTCCCCCCGAGATGGTGTTAACCGTGGCTAGTCCATTAAGCTTTTTGCCGCGGTACTTGCCATCGGAAGCCCCTAAAGGAGGATCCGGAGACTTCTCTGGACTCAGGACTCCTGTCATCCCTTCCTCTCTTATTGGAACTTGACTTGCAATTATCCTTAGCCTGCCTGTACATCTGAAGGCTTCCTCGTCGAATCAAGGCCTCAATCTGGTCTCGTAAATCCCAGCAATGCTCAGTGTCATGGCCATGATCTTTGTGGAACAAACACCACTTATCCTTATTTCGCTTGGTAGCCGGAGAAGTTAACCTAGAGGGATTCTCAAAATGAGATCGCTCTATAGCTAAAATCTGCTCCCGAATGGTGTTGAGAGGCGCATAATTCTGACAACGCGACGCAGGGCGGTCACGCCGTGCAGTGCTATCAATGCTTCCCTTCTTTCCACTGGATAAGGGAACCTTGAATTTGAAGCTGCCCTTCCCGGGCTTCTTATCAAACTGGGGAGACTTGGAGGCTGTTGACGTAACCGCCGAGGTTGCAATACTCAGCTCATGCTGCCCACGTGCCAAGTCTTCCAAACGGATGAAGGCTCGTACATGGCCTAACATGTCAGCATAGTTGGCCGGTGGCGCCAGTGAGAGGCTATCAAAGAACTTCCCTGGTTGTACCCCGTGCAAGATAGCTGCAAGTGCTATATCCTCATTGATTCGTGGGATAGAAATATAGGTTGTATTAAAGTGAGCCATGAAGGCACGCAGTGACTCGTCCGGTTGTTGCTTGATATGGAACAAGCTGGACGTTGTGCACCTTGTAATGGCCGAACTAGCAAAATGCAAGAGGAAAGATTGCGTGAGCTGTCTAAAACTCCCAATCGTGCCCGGGCGCAACGTTCCGTACCATAAACGGGCTGCACCCTTCAGGGTGGTAGAAAATGCCCGGTAGAGGACCACATTACTATAGTAAAGGAGTCGCATCATTGTCACATATGTTTCGAGGTGATCCTCCGGATCTGTAGAACCATCGAACAAGTCCAGCACTGCCATATGGAATTGATCCGGCATGGGCTGAGTGTACATGGCCTGTATTAACGGACCATTAGCATTACGGTTATCCTCAGGATCCGGGATGACTCGCTGAAGAACCTGCTTCTCAATCTTAGAATACTCTGCCTGGGGACGCTGAATAGGATGAACTGCCTCATCTCTCAGAACTGATCCCTGGGCAGAAGATGTGCAGGATTGCAAACCAGCCTGCTGGGGCTCTGCGGGCTAACTAGGTGGAACCGCGGACTGCCACTGCAGCAGCTTCAACATCTGCTGCTGCATCTTAGACATCCGTGTAAGTTGATCCCGAATGGAATCAATATCAGCATTGTTATCCCTTACCCCAAGAGCAGGCACCTGCTCCTGGTGCTGATCGACGGTCTGCGGACTGCAAGGTGGAGTCCTCAGATCCGGCAGGTCGCCAATAATCTCAGGAAGACGATCCTAAGATTCATTCTCGTTCACCCAGGAAGGGCGAGCCTGAACGTGCCGATCTCCCACGCTAGGTAAACTGGCTATGTAGATTACCCGTTCCCACAGACGGCGCCAACTGATAACAGTTGAAAAAGTCCTGTTGTCATCTTGTGCGTCAAGGTTACGTCATAAGCTGTCAAGTCGGTCAAATTTGTCAGATCCTCCTGCTCAGGTCGTAGGTCGCAGGTCGCCGGTGGTGGATCTAGAAACCTATAAAAAGGCAGCTCGTCAGACAGGGTCCGAGGGTGTTGCTCGGGGTCCCTCTCCGATGCTTAAGTTAGTGCGAGATCGGAACTGTCAGAGGTCTTAAGAGAAAGCAGGAAAGCTGTGAGGCCTGAAAGTATTAAATGAATCATACCTTGGAGGGTAGGGGTATTTATAGGAAAAAGGCTGACCTCGAAGTACCCATATTGCCCTTCGCATCCGCGAGGTGTCATGCAGCCGGGGGAACCACGTGTCTTCCAATCAATGGAGAGATGTGTTCTCTTCCGAGTGGTGCCGTGTGTTGGCTTGCTGTGGTGCCACGTGCGACCTGCGGTATTCAGATTTCTAGAAGCGTGGATTATTCTGGGCGACATAATCCACCTATTCGAAGTAAACAATAATAGAAAATAGGGTTATTCTCTCCCATCATCATTTGTCCCCCAAGCTCCAGGTGATGCATGCTATAGGATCAGCGTGGAGCTTTGAAGACGATTTTTAACGAGGCAATTCCATATGCGACCTACAAGTCAGCGGTCTGCGATGTCATTGTGGCCCCATTGATACTTGTTTGGACTGAAAAGCCCTTAGCGTCAATCTGCGACCTGTGGGGTGCGGCCAAGGTGAATGCTGAGGGAAGACATGCTCGGACTCCTTAGACGACGAGATGCGAACTCCGGGCTCGGAGGTGGACAGGTGGCACCTGGTTTGGTGTAGACTGGTCCATGCTTGAACCGGGTTGAGGCTCATCCCGGTTTTTGGGGAGGCGTGTTGGGGAAGCTTTGACCGACGGCCTGGATCTCCCCGCTGATGGAGGTGACACATGTGAGCCATCCTCCGGTCGAGCTGCGACCCCGCAGCTGTCGGTCCTTCCTATAAATAGGGGTGCCGCCTACCCTTCCATTTCATTCTTGGTAGTGGAAAAAATTAGGCCGCGCAGCTCTCACAGGTCGATGAGATCGCCAGCTTTCCAAAGTCGCAGAGGTCGGAGAAGCTTTACAACAGTTCATTGCTCGCAGGTTGCCTTCTCAACCCTTTCTTTTCTTCATGTCGACATCAAGCCTTGCTAGGTCGAAGTCTAGGTCGGGGTCTGAGTTGGACTCCATTGAGATCGCAGCCCGCCCCTTACCGTGTCCGGTAGAGGGGTGCGCCAGGTCGAGTCCGTCTAGGTTAACCAAGGCTGAGATCGACGAGATCCCTGTACTGTTCAAAATGCCCTATTTCGTATTTACCAAGCCCGCGCCCTCAGAGACCTTTAGCCAGGACTTTCATGCAAGTTGAGTTCCGATATTCTGGGAATCCATGCAGGCCGGACATCGCTATCCTCTCCACCCCTTTTTCATAGAGATGTGCAATTTTTATAGGATATCCCCATTTCAGCTTACCCCTATCTCTTGGATGTATCTATCCGGTTTTGTGGTTATTTGTGCGGAGCTCGACACCCCACCTTCTATTGTTGTTCTTCATTATTTTTTCAACTTGAAGGTAAATAGCTCCCAAGAACCTCGAGGTTTCTACTACCTCGCCCCGAGAATGAATAAAAAGGTGATCTCTGATGTCCCCGGGAAAGTTCATAATTGGCGGGAGCGATGGTCCTGGGTTGACGGAGCCGCGCACATCGTGACCCAACCCACTATGTGGCATAGTGCAGATTTTGGCAGGAATAAGGACACGATCCTTAAGGCCAATCATGAGAAGGAGATCATCCAGGTATTGGAGGGTCGGATAGAGAAGAAGAACCTGTGGCGCGCTGAGGACCTATGTTGTGAAGTGAACTTCTATACCGCCAAGGTGTCTATGTACGAGGTTGCCCGCCCTATTGGGGAGCAACTTCTCACCGAGCCGGCTAGGGGGACCCCACCTGTGGACATTGCGACCTCTTCTCGCCCGGTTAAGAGGCCGCGGAGGACAAAGAAGGCCTCTACCCGTAGATCGCGAAGGTTACAGAACCCACCCGTGGCCAACTCTGATGATGAGTCATCGGCTATCCGTGAGGCCGCCGCGCACTTCGAAGTAGAGGCGCATTAGAAGACCCTGATGACTCGGAGGATGAGATTCGTCTGGTGGAGGCCGTATTTGGGGCTGAGAGCGAATCTATAGGTCGTCAATAATAATATAGCTAGAACTAGGCCCTGTTTTACTTTGCTATCTACTGATTCTCACTTCTTGTTCGTGCAGATTCGATGCCCCCTAGGCCGGACTTTCGGTTTGGGAAGAAGAAGGACGAGCCATCAAAGGGTCCTTACGTTCCTCCTCAAAAGAAGTCCAAGACGGCCCCCCAAACCAAAGAGGTAATACTGGGAAGGCTATCCGCCACCCCTGTGCAGGAATTCCCTTCTTCCGCTGAACGAACGGTAGTAAACAGACTGTAAGACTTTAGGAGTCTAAAAGAAGATCGCCCTCGAGATGATATTATGTACTTTACTCAGGTGGTCGATATCTCTGGCGGGTCATCTACTCGCCATACCCTGAGGACGTCAGGGTTTGACGTGTCCCCTATCAGCCCCAAGGACGAAGGGATCCGCACTGGAGAGCATACCCCCTAGGGAACCCGCCCTCTGACCGAAGGCTATGCCGAGTCCGGAGGCCGCTTAGGCCTTGGAGGTCGCCAGCACCAGGAGCTGGGGAAGGGTGCACCCAACTCTTTATCACCTGCCGCTCCCTCAATTACTCAAAGCCTGATCTTCAACCCCGCTCCGTTCATTGGCGGTCTGCCGGAGCTGGGCAAGAGCTTGGATGAAAGCGATGTCAACGCAGTCGCTGCCACCCATGCCTTGGCTGCCTCCTCCGAGAGCCAATATCGGAGCAAATCCGGGAAGTGGAGGTTGGATTGGATGGCCAAAGATGCCCTCATTCATCACGCTCGGGTAAGTAAGTGCTTTTCACTGGTCATGATGCGCTAGATCTTATCTAATACCTCCTTGAACAGGGGGCTTCTGCTACTCACTACCTGGCTCGTGCTGCCATGAAGTTGGATGCGGAGCTTATCAAGGTCAATCGGCGAGCCGATGGCATCCAGCGTGACCATGAACGTCAACTCCAGAGTGAGGTCGCCGCGGCCAGGGCTGACACTGACAAAGCTTTGGCCGACCTGAAGAAGAAGTATGAGAAGATGGAGGGCTCCCTGAAGAAGCACGTCGAGAAGATCGCCCAACTTGAGTCCACCTCTTCTCAGCAGGCCAAAGACATCGCCTCCTTCCAGACCTCTCTGCAAGAGGAGAAAGAGGCCGCCACATACTGGGAGACGGAGGCAGGGAAGGCCAGTTCGGCGCTGTCAGATGTGAAGCAGTCCTGCCTGGACGAGTACCGTGGGTCTGAGGAGTTTGAGGACACAGTGTACGAGAGGGCTTATCCAGGCTATAAGCTCGGGTATTATACCTGTGTGGAGGTGGTTAGATCCAAGCTCGAAGCTGCTGCAGCTGCTGCAGCTGCTGGGGCCGCTCCTGACCTTTCGAAGAGGTCACTGTGGCTAGGGAGTGATCCAGAGTTCGCCGACATTGGGTTTGACCCGGAAGGGAATGCCTTCTTTCAGGCTAATTACCCAGGTCGCCTGGACGTGGCCCTGGACCTTCCTTCTGAGCCGGAGGTCGAGGAGGGTCAGCTCTTAGATCGCACCGACGGTGCCCCACAGGACCCCGCAACCCGCCCCCTGCCCGTCAACCCCGCAGGTCGCTCCCCTGCGAAAGCTGCGGAGGAGACTGCCGATCCTCTGAAGGGAGGAGATGACGAAACTGTAGATGTAGATAGCTAGATTTGTAATCTTTGTTCTTCCGTTTACCTTGATGTACCCCTTTTTGAAGCATGAATGGAATGGAAGAAGCTACCTGTTTTGTTTGCCCTTAATTTCTTCAAATACATCTGCGTTCATGTGCGTTCTTGGTCTCTTACATGTTTAGAGTCATTTCACATCATGCATACCATATATAGTTATATGTGTAGGTAGCCTGACGTTCTTGTACCAATAGAGCTATTGCATATTATGGATTTATATACTATTATGAGGATAAGGTTAGCCTGGTATTCTTGTACCAATAGAGTTATCTCTCTCCATGCATTAATAGCCCTCGAGTTCATAATTTAACGAACCCGGGAATCCTTCTTGAGGATTTCCATGAGTAGGAGTACAATCTTGATTCAAGAATTGATCACCTGCATATATTGAAAGACTAACAAAAGTAGCCTATATATTACAACCTATTGGTAGAACTTTCGAAGGTGTTGTACATTCCATGTTCTTGATATGGCTCTGTCGTCAAGATCCTCAAGGCGATAGGTGTCTGGGCATAAAACTTCCGTTACTCTATATGGCCCTTCCCACCTTACAGAGAGCTTGCCAACGGTTGCTCTCGGACCTTCGAACTTGGCCTCCCGAAGGACCAGATCACCAACTTGGAACTGTCGCCCCTTAACTCGCTTGTTGAAGAATTGCACCATGCGTTGCTTATAGGCTGCGATCCGAATGACTGCTATGTCCCACAGTTCTTCAAGCTGGTAGAGATTCTGGCGTAGGCCTTTATCATTCAAGTCCGGAGAGAACCACTCAATCCGCACCGAGTGGACGCTAATCTCGACCGGAACCACAACCTCTATTCCGAAGGTACTGAATGACGTCTCCCCTGTCGACGCTCTAGGAGTTGTGCGATACGCCCATAGGATGGTTGGAAGTTCTTCTACCCACTCTGCCCTGCTTTAGGTTACTCGGGTCTTCAACCCATCGAGAATGGTTTGATTGGTAACCTCAACCTACCCATTACACTGCAGGTAGGCCACAGAGGCGAAGCGGTGGACGATCTCATACTTTTGGTAAAGCCGCTGAAACCGCTGATCCTCGAATTGGGTCCCATCATCATAAATGATGATCCGTGGGATGCCGAATCGACATATGATATTCTTCCAGAGAAACAACTCCACTTCCCTTCCTGTGATGCGAGTAACCGGCTCTGCCTCAACCCACTTGGTGAAGTAATCAATTGCCACAATCAGGAATTTCCTGCCACCGGAAGCAGGCGGATAAGGTCGTTGAATATCCAACCCCCAAGTCGCAAACGGACAAGGGCTGTAAACTGAGGTCATTGGTACTGTCACACCCCACCCCGGGTGGACCGGCGTACGCCCCGTGAACCCCAACTCACGGACCGGACAAACCTAAACCCAAATCATCCAACGGTCCAATATATAATAGAAATATAAAGTCTAAATCATATGGGGTCTCCAACTAACG
>JAOWBR010192167.1:0-10050 GCA_028571145.1 Dionaea muscipula
CAACTCCATTTTGCTGTGGAGTTCTTGCAGCTGCTAGTTGATGAACAATGCCTTCTCTTAGGTAAAAGTCAGCGATGACTTGGTTCAGAAACTCAGTCCCCCTATCTGATTTGATCTTCAAAATGCTCAGGTTCTCTCATTCTAACTTCTCTTCATCAGCTCTGAAAGCCTCTTCAAAGTGTCTTTCTTCTTATTCAAGAACACTGTCTATGTGTGCCTTGAAAAGTCATCCACCACTACCAGTGTATACTTTTTTCCACTTACACTGACAGGGTCAACTGGACCAAAAAGATCCCTGTGAAGAAGCTCCAAAATCTTACTTGATGATGACATTGTCTTGTTCTTGAATGAAGCTTTGATCTACTTTCCCATCTGACAAGAATCACAAACGCTTTCCTTTTTGAACACAACATCAGGAAGTCCTTCAACTAACTTCTTCCTTGTAAGTTTGTTGATTGTCTTGAAGTTCAAATGATACAATCTCTTATGCCATAGCCAACTCATATTTGCTGTGGTCTTGGCCAAAAGACATGTGTCAGCAATAGCAGTGGTCCAATCCACAACATACATGTTCTTTTGCCTTACACTAGTGAGCACTACCAATCCAGTTTGCTCATTCCTGATCCTGCAGTGGCTTTTACTGAACTCCACAAGGCACCCTTTGTCATAGAATTGACTGGTACTCAGCAAGTTGAACTTCAAACCTTCTACAAATGTAACATCCTCAATCTTCAAACCATTCTTGATGATGGAACCTATTTCTTTTGTTTCTCCAGGCTTTTCTTTGCCTCCAAAAATCACTTTGGGTCCATCCTTTTCAATGAATTCCACCAAACAGTGTCTGCAACCTGTCATGTGTCTGGAACATCCACTGTCAATGTACAAGACAACCTGCAAAACAGATTTAAAATGTTTAGGTACCCAATCCTGATTGAGACTTCTAAAGTTAGTACTCCTGAAGTTAACCCCTAAACCATATCTAAATGGTCTCCTCCATGGAGCATTGTACCTTTCACTGCTATAACCATAATGAACAGCTAAATAGCATCCAGGATAGTACTGGGATGTGCTTGCAGGTATAGGATAATGCTTGTTTTGCTGTCTAGATTTATTAACAGGCCTATATACACTTGTATATGAACTATTTGTATACCTAGGTCTGCTTGTAGGCATTTTCTTATGCCTTTTTGTAGACTTATGCCCATTCACAGGTTGTGAATATTGCATGGCAGGTTTCTTGGATTGCCAATTGGGATGATTCCTTCTTGGTTGAGTATAGGACATATTCCAGTCCTTATCTAAAGGATACAACCTTCCTTCCCCCTGCCTTGTTGGCCTCCTAGATCCATAAAAAGGCTTAGGGTTAAACCTATTTTTGGGTTTAGGCTTAGGATTGTGCACTGGCTTGGGGTTATCCCTAGGTTTGCTGTTAACTTTTGGTTGGGCTGCAGCCTTAGAACCAGGGACAATCTTAGGCTTGGTTCCAGCCTTGGTCTTCTGTCCTTGGTCTTGAACCTTGCCTTTGTTGCCCTTAAATCCCAGGCCAACCCTTCCTAGGTTTTCAACCTGCTCATAACCAGCTTTGGCCTTGGGTTTAGCCCCTTCCAGTTCCTTGTTCAACCTCTCATTATCACTTTTCAGTGATATGTTCTCATCTAAAAGAATTTTATGGTTAGCTTGAATTTCTTCAAACTTGACCATAAGCTCTTTGAACATATTATGCATATGCAAGTCAGCATGGTATGAGGTAGAGCATGAATTAGATGATGTGGCTCTAGATGTTACCTCATTTTCCTCTTCTTGAGTCATAAGACACAGAAGTGCTTCTTTATCTGATGAGGAGAATGAGCTCTCTTCACTTGAGCTTTCCTCCTTCTTCTTTTTCTTCTGCTCTTCCTCTTCAGCCTTCATAGCTTTTATGTTCTTTTTCATCTCCTTCTCTTTCTTCTCCTTCCAGGCCTTTTTCTCCTCCTCAGTGTACTTCTTTACCAAGGGGTAGGGGTAGTCAGCTTTGAAGTGCCATGGCCTCCTGCAGTTGTAACAAAGAGATTGACCCTCTTTGTTCTTCCATGTGTCTTCTTCATCTTCTTTATCTTTCTTCTTGTATCTCCTTGAGGATTCACCCTTGTGGTACCTCTTGGAGTACTTGCTGAATTTCTTGAATTTCTTCATGAGCAAGGCCATCTTCTCATGAAGATATTCTTTCTTCTCTTCAGCCTTTGATGATGACTGAGGTGGTACTTGAGGTGCCACCAAGGCTGGGACAGATTAAGTGTTAGCCTTAGGAGTTTCCTGATTTGTCAACTCAAATTCATGAGCTTTCAAGTCAGAAAACATCTGAAACGTTGTTGTTGTAGTGAGGTTCTTGGATTTCCTCATTGATGTAACTTTCATGTCCCATTCAGCTGATAGGCCACGTAGGATCTTTAAGCACATCTCCTTGTTGGATTAGGTCTTGTTTAACATTGTTAGCTCATCAATGATGGCAGTGAATCTACAGTCCATCTCATCCACTGATTCACCATTCTTCATTTTAAAGTCTTCAAACTTTTGAATGGCAATGGTGAGTTTATTTTTCTTTAATGTCATCAGTACCCTCACAGATGAGGATCAGTTTGCCTCAAATTTCTTTGGTAGTAGTACATTTCTTTATTTTTAAAAACATGTTACTATCAAGAGTTTTAAAGATAATGTCCTTGGTAACATTATCTAGGTTGTGTTTCTTCTTTTCTTTAAAAGTCCACTATGATTTAGGTTTTGGTACCATTGGTACCTCAGCACTTGTGGTTGTATCAGTGTTGACCTTCATTATCTGGATAGATCCTTCTTCAATCACCTCCATCATATCTTCGTGTGTAGCTGCTAGATGAGCCTGTATTCTCATTTTCCATTCGTCAAATTTATCAAGTGAAAACATAGGTACTCTAAAGATGAAGTTTTGTGCATCCATGATTTTATGTGATGAAGAAGCATTTAGAAACACTTAAAAATAGATTTAAAAATGCAATGAAAATGTGGAATCACTCTGTGTATAGAGACACTGCTCTGATACTATTTGTTGGTTCCGAAATTAAGGGCTCTATAAGTTCAGAGGGGGAGGGGGGGTGAATGAACTTATAGGTTTTTAAAACTTTTTAAACTTGTGAAAGAGTTTGCAGTGGAAATGTAATTTTTATATCCCTTTTTAAAGTTGTATTTAAATCTGCTTAAATCTTGTTCTTGTTATTTTATATGGATTATGTTGTGTATTTGAATGTGTATGGAAGATATGCAATGGCACGCAATATATAGAGGTTCACGGTGGTGTAATCCGTTACTCCTCTCTTCTCCCGGTGATATGCGAGGAATTCACTATGCACTAAACACCAATACATAGTGAAATAGTGTCAACACACTGTAATCCCTCACAGCTCCTTCACAACTTTCGTTTCTTCAACTGCTATCAGTCCTTCACCCTTTGCTTGGTTCAACTGCTGTCTTTGTCTTTCACAATCGAGTTGCTTCACAAGCTTGCAGTTCCTTCACAGCACTGGCTTCACTGAACCTCAGTCCTTCGTGGATCACCACTTCACTGATCTTGGTCCTTCACAGTCTCAACTGTTTCACCAATCAACAAGATAAACAGTTCTTGTTTAAGAAAATTGAATCACACAGAAGTGATTTCTCGAGCTCAACTAGATGTTGTTTGAAAGCTCTAGGGTTTGCTCGAGTCTTAGAGATTGAGAGCTAAGTATTTGCTTGAATGCTCAGGGAAAATCAATGGATGCTTCAGTGTCTTCCTCTAGCTTCATCTCTGAGAATAAATACTCCTCTCTTGGAAAAGTTCCCGTTGAAAGTTTTTCATTTGAATCTCCTGCTCAGTTCTTCCAAACCCTAGAAAGACGGATCTGTATCTTTCTTCCTTTCCCTTTTCATGCTTTCTTTTCTAAAAGCACTTTTCTGACTAGGGTTTCCAGAAGCTGACATTCCCTTTGTTGAAATGATCGTTGCTTTGTCTCCATGCATCACATGAACCTTTGACTCCATTTGCTTTGTAACTGTCACAACTTTATTATCCTTTCTCTGCCATGAAATCTTTGTCTTCATGTGCCTGAGTCTAAACGTTCTTCAAATCATTCGAATTTAATTCAAACAGGGGTTGAATTAAATAACATACTGTTCATGAGGGCCACGTGTTGTCCTTTGGTAGTTCTAGAACCCTTTAGGAAGTTAGAACCCTAAACTGGTTTTAACCTCGACTAGTCTTCAACTCAACATGTTTGAACCTTGCCTGGTTTTAACCCTGCCTGGTTCTCAACTTGCCTGGTTTTGAGTCTGCTTGGTTCTGAGTCTGCCTGGTTCTGAGCCTGCCTGGTTCTAGACCTCGTCTGGTTCTAGACCTCGCCTAGTTTTAGACCTCGCCTGGTTCTAGACCTCGCCTGATTCTGAACCTTGACTGGAACTGAACCTTGCCTGGAACTGATCCTTGCCTGGAACTGATCCCTGACTGGAATTGAACCTTACCTGGAACTGATCCTTGACTGGAACTGAACCTTGCCTGCTTCCAACCTTAACTGGTTCTGGCCCTGCCTGCTTTTAAGCTTTACCTGGTTCTAAAATCATTCATTTAACTAACTAAACATTCAAGCATGCATCATCAAAACCTAAACAATCAAATCCTAACAAAGGCGATGAAGAAGTCTATGAGGATGCCCTAGCGATACCCCTGAACCCACTGAGGAAGAAGTCCCCACACAAGCACTCTCTTGTCTAACGCCGCAACATGCCTTGAAAGTGAGGGGCATAGCGGGTGGGAGAGAGTTGATAATTTTGGTGGACAGTGGAGCCACCTCAAGTTTTATTGACGCCACCATAGCCCAAGAGGTTGAGTGTTCCGTAATGGACACTAATCCCTTGAAGGTGGCGGTGGCTAATGGAGAGAGTATGATCAGCCATGCCAAGTGCCCGAATTTCTCCTGGACTATGAATGGAAAGCCCTTCCAGGCTGATCTCAAGATCGTCGATTTAGAAACTTGTGACCTTATACTTGGCCTCGACTCGATGAAGGAGTACAACCCCATCACCAGATACCTCAATGAATTCAAGATCTCCTTCATGAAAGACGGGAAGTTGTGTGAGCTCAAGGAAATTAAGAAGAGGCCAGACCAGCTCGAGCCACAACGGTCCAAGAAGCTGGGGAAGCGAGCAAGAGGAGTTGTGTTATGCCAACTATTCGTGATAAAGGATGCTGAAGAATTCAGCGCCATGGCGACAGAAGGAGGAGTCAACACCACGGCGGAAGCTCAAAAGGAACAAGTTATACCCCCTGAGGTGCAGATTTTTCTGGGAGAATATGAGGATATTTTTGACGAACCCAAGTCCCTACCACCACCACAGAAGCATGATCATTCTATTCCATTGGTACCCGATGCCACACCAATCAACCTTCGCCCATACCGACTAGCTCATATCAAGAAAGATAAGGTGGAGAAGTTTGTGGAGGAGATGCTTACTTCAGGGATTATTCAACCATCCCCCCATCCTACTGGTGAAGAAGAAAGACGGATCGTGGCGTTTCTGTGTGGACTACCGCCGACTCAATGAGGTAACAGTGAAGGATAAATACCCCATCCCCTTTATTGATGATTTACTTGATGAACTTGAAGGAGTTAGGGTATTTACTAAGCTGGATCTGAGGAGTGATTACTACCAGATCAGAATGAAGGAGGGCGATGAGTACAAGACTGCTTTCCGGACTCATGGCGGCCACTATGAGTTTAGAGTGATACCATTTAGGTTAACCAATGCTCCCACCACTTTTAAATCCTTGATGAATGAAGTTTACAAGCCGTACCTATGGAAGTTCATCATGGTGTTCTTTGACAACATCCTTATTTACAGTCTCTCCATGACAGCGCATGTTGAGCATCTGCGTGACGCCCTGAGAATTCTTCGACGTCATGAGCTTTATGCGAAGAAGTCCAAGTGTTCCTTTGCCGTGAGCCACGCGGAGTACCTTGGTCATATTATATCCAACGACACGGTGGCCACTGACCCTGCTGAGATCGAAGCTATGAAGACTCGGCCGACCCCGAGGACACTCAAGGGTTTGAGAGGATTCTTTGGCTTAACTGGCTATTATCGAAAGTTCATCAAGAACTATAGGATCATCACCAAACCCCTCATTGACTTATTGAATAAGGATGTTTTTATTTGGGGACCGGTAACTGGCGCCGCGTTTGAGGCCTTGAAGGAAGCCATGAGCACCTCCCCTGTGCTAGGCCTGCTTGACTTCTCCAAGCCATTCACCATAGAAGATGACGCCTCCACCACCGGAATTAGGGCGGTGCTAATGCAAGGGAGGCGACCCCTAGCCTTTTTCAGCAAAGCTCTCGGACCCAAGAATCAAAAGTTATCCACATATGAGAGAGAGAGTTTAAGGCTATGCTGGTAGCGGTGCAAAAGTGGAAGCACTATTTTATTGGAATGCCCTTTACCATCAAGACCGATCATGAACCTCTGAAGCACTTATTGGAGCAGAAATTAACTACTTGTTTACAGATGAGAGGAATGTCGAAATTGCTTGGGTCGCAGTACAGGATTGAGTATAAGAAGGGAGTAGAGAACAAAGCGGCAGATGCCCTGTCCTGACGCCATGAGGAGCAGCTTAACGCCATAACGACAATAATCTCGAGTTGGATGGAGGATATACAAGAAAGTTATGAAGATGATCCTTATTCCAGAGCCTCATCCAAGCCCTATCCTTTGAATCCAACTCAAAACCACCCTACATCTTGATTGATGGAATGCTTCGCCATAAAGGAAAGTTGTACATTGGCGCCACGGGAACATTGAGAAGCCAACTCTTGCAAGATCATCACAGTACACCCCATGGTGGCCACTCTGACATTGAAGTTACTTGGAGAAAGATGAGAGAGAGTTTCTATTGGCTCGGAGTCATGAGTGATGTGGACCAATTTGTCAAGGCCTGCGAGGTGTGGCAACGTATCAAGCCACTGAACTCAACTTCAGGACTCCTCCAGCCACTACCCATCCCCACTCAAGCCTGAAACTCAGTCAGCCTGGACTTCATTGAGGGCCTACCAAGGTCCCATGGCTATGACTCTATCTTAGTTGTGGTGGATAGGCTAACCAAGTATGCACACTTTATTCCTCTCAGCCATCCGTTCTCGGCGGCGAAGGTGGCTCAACTATTCCATAATCAAGTGGCGAGACTTCATGGCTACCCCTCCACACTCATATCAGATCGTGATAAGGTCTTCACGAGCTTATTGTGGGGAGAAATCTTCCGCCTTAGCGGTACTAAGCTCTGCATGTCAACCTCATACCACCCTCAAACTGATGGCCAAACAGAGAGGGCCAATCGTTGCTTGGAGGATTATCTCCGATATATGTGCTTGCAAGGTTCCAAGCAATAGGCTTCATGGCTACCAACGATAGAATGGTGGTACAACACCCATTACCACAAGAGCTTAAACTTGACGCCCTTCGAGGCATTGTATGGGTACCACCGCCAAAGCTTGGCATCCCAGTGGATCAAGCCACTGCCGTAGGAATAATTGAGGAAGAGATGGAAAAGAGGAAGAATTTGAACCAACAACTACAAGAGAATTTGGTCAAAGCTCAATCTAAGCAGAAGAACTATGTCGATAAAAAGAGGAGAGAGAGGAAATTCAAGGAAGGCGACATGGTCTACGTCAGGTTGCAGCTATACAGGCAAAGTACTGTGGCGGTGAGGAAAAGCCTCAAACTAGCAACTAGGTACTTCGGACCTTACAAGGTGCTCAAGTGGATAGGAAGTGTGGCCTATGAGCTGGAGTTGCCCCCTACTGCACTCATCCACAACTTCTTTCATGTGTCGCTTCTCAAGGGCAGTGTGGCGACAAGAAGTACCTCATCCTTAGAACCTCCCATCCTAAATGGCGAAGGGCAGATGGTGGTCGAGCCTTAGGCCATACTTGATCGGAGAGTCATATCTAGGAAGGGAGGAAAGGTGAACCAACAACTTATTCAATGGGCGAACCTGGATCCAACTGAAGCTACTTAGGAGGATGTCTTGTTTATTGCCAAGCAATTCCCTAATTTCTCAGCTTGAGGACAAGCTGGTTCTGAAGGATGGGAGAGTTGTAATATAATAACCTCCTGAGGCGGTAACCTCTATAGTAGTTGAGGCGAAGGATAGAAGTAACTGTGGCGAAAACCAGAATTGAATGTGGCGGCAGTCTCTGAAGACCCAGTGGTGAGGACATTTTCATGATGGCGACAAAAGCTGAATCAGAACAAACGAAAGTGTTTCCATGACGCCGAGGCACATCACCCATCTTCTTTCAACCTAAGGAGTAATCCCAAGTATTCACCTTGCCAATTGAAGTCAGATCCCAAAAGTTACTCCTAGTTGACGCCATGGCAATGACTGGTCATTCCCCCGCGCCATAGTAGACAAGGAAGTAGCTGACGCCACCAACCATTTCCATCCCACGTGCCCAGTTGGAATAATATAAATCTATTGAGCTATTTGGAAAGAGAATGTCAGGATGGTACAACTGAACTGAGATTATTCCTGGTCCCCATTTGACACTTGACATTTTCTTGTATTCTTGTATTTTCTTCATTTTCCAGAAACTAAGCCTATAAATAGGCTGAAACTTGTATGTGTAAAGGATGTCGAATGAATGAATTGAGTCTGAACTCCCTTGCCTCCATTTCTGTCTGAGCTCCTCATTTCTAGGGTCTAACTTCTCACCCCCTTCCCCTTCACTTATCTCTGTCTCACCTCCCCTTCGTCTGACTCTCATCTCATTCTCTTTTTCCTTATCTAAACTCTGTCTATCTCACCCCAAATTCATTAGAGCATCAAGCTCCTATCCGGTTACTTGGTTACCCATCCCATCAATTATACTACAAATGACTACAGACCCATATGCGTCACCCCTCGATTAGTCCGATCCAGTCCGAATTCTTCTGTTGCACATTGAGGCTGACGGTAACCTATCAGACCCATTTTAGCTTGTTGACAGATTGATTTTCCATCGGTGTTCCGTCGGAGATTAAAAAATTTATCGGCGGATATGCAATCTGTTGGTAGCTAGTCCATTAGAAAAGAACAAATATATAAACAAAGCAAAATCCAACAATGGGTCGTACATGCCACATACTCTTCTGTCGAGAGCACAAGATGGGGTGGGTGTGGTCAAAGTGGTCGTACATAGCTTGTTTGTGTGCCATATGTTAACTCCACATGGATCGAGAGGATTTAGGAGCTTTTCCTCTCATGCTAGCTTATGACAGTACACTCGATGGTGCGAGCTCTTTCGCATCACTAGAGCACCCATCCACTTCTACGATAGCTTTCTCAGTTCCAGAGCTAATATTAGATGATGCATAGTAAGTATTTATTAGAATGGATTTGGTATATGATAATTATCATTGTCATTTTTCAGAAGTGATAAATATATATAAACTGTACAGAATGTACATGTATCAAAATACATCCCGCTTGAACAGGCTTAAGTAAGGAAAAGAACAAAAGTAGCGGTCAAGCCACTCTTAAAAAACCAATAGCCTAACAGATAAGGTTTCCTAATCGGCTAACAGGGTAAAAGAAAAAACATGGGCTATACATAACATAGGGAGACCTAAGGATCAAGTGAAGGCATACCCGTAGGAAACTTAGAATATAAAGCAAGATAGACATGTGTTTTAATTTTTCTAACTATGCTCAGACCATCAAAACTAGTGTTGTTCCAAAGACTATCATTTTGGTCACGCTATACATAGTAAACAAACGCTGCAAAAGAGAGTCGAAGTGTCAAGGCTCTAAAGCCAGTTCCTCGAGCTCGATGCTTCAGCCATTGTGCAATCATAGTCAATCGGCATATGCCCTTCGGTAGCTGCCGCCACTGATGAGTGCATAAATGTGCGTTCATTACGGTCCTAATTTATGCCGAATTCATTATATTTAGGTCCTAAGCATATGGGGGATAATGTTTATTTTATTTATGTTGTGCAATACCTGTTGTACGGTGTTATGCGTTTATTTAATGTTTTTGC
>JAOWBR010192178.1:0-10050 GCA_028571145.1 Dionaea muscipula
GTGATCATAGTCACAGACGTGTTGAAGGATTGTGTGATGCAGATTAGGCTGACTCACCTTCTGATTAGAAGTCTACCAGTGATTATTGTGTCTTTGTTGGTGACAATCTAATCTCGTAGAAGAGCAAAAAAGCAGTCTGTTGATGCTAGATCTAGTGCCGAGTTTGAGTATCGTGCTATAGCTCACTTGACTAGTGATGTCACCTATATTCAGCAGTTACTCGATGAGTTAGAGCTTTCTGTTCCAAGACCTACTCAGTTGTGGTGTGACAGTAAGTCCGCTCTTCACATAATTTCCAATCCGGTCTTCCATGAAAGAACGAAGCATATTGAGATTGACTGTTATTTTGTGAGAGAGAAGTTACAGAGCAGTGATATTCTCTTGAGCCATGTAAAGACGGGGGAGCAACTTGGTGACATTCTAACTAAATCACTTTTCGAAAATCGGGTTGAGTATATTTGTAATAAGTGGGCATGATTAATATCTATGCTCCAATTTAAGGGGGAGTGTTGTGAGTTAGTGAGTTAGTATTGTGTATTGGGCTTGAGCCTAGATTTATGTTATGCTATGCTTTGTATTGTAGTGGGCTTATTGTAATGAAATATATATCAAGAGCCTCACTTTAGAGGCTAAGGCTTCCGATCATTTCATTCTACAATGTTAAATGCATTAACCATGAACAAAGAGCCATATACAATACATTTTATGACCAGCTATTTTGGAAATAGCTATGATATTATCTGCTGTAAATACTTATCCTACCTTTTCTTTTTCTAACCCAAAATTGCTCAATGTCTTTAAATCTAGACATGGATGAGTGATTGATAATGGAGGAAACTGATAGATAGATTAAGGTACATCTAGTTAACTCCAAATTCATATTTTATTATACAATTCTTCCCTAATATGCATGTGTGCTATCTCGGCCCAAAATAAGATACTTAGAGGAAGTCAATTTTTAATTGATATGGGCAATGGATATTACATGAGTGCCATAGTTTTTGTTGATACTCCTAGAGCTAACAATGAACACCTAATAATTTGAATTGAATGTTTCTTTTATGCATGTTGAAGTGATTTTAATTGTTATATTTATATTCTTTCAAGATTTTGATGTAGTAAATGTTGAGTAAGATAAGAATTTCCATGTGCTATTTGTAATAGAATGTGTCGTTTATTTCTGTTGCAATGTTTCAAGTTAACCAACTTCACAAAGAACGGAATTAGAGGCTATGGATGGAATATGATGCAGGGAACGCTTCTCATTTGCAACTGTCCTTTGAAGTTGAATTCCGAACTTGGATTGAGAATTTTACTGCTTCTATTTGGTTCTTTTTAACTTTCTCTGCTTTCAACACACATCCCAGGTGTACGGAATTAGTTTTTTGTTTCTCAAGAACAACTTAACCTCTTACACTGCTTTCAGTACGATCAAAGAAATTGCAGTTCCCAATACAGGTCTTCCTTCTTAATCAATGTTTGATGCAGGATACATACTGATCATATTGAGAACTATATCTCTTGCACTTCAAAATTGAGTTATGACCTCAGACGCAGGCTAGCTGAGCTCTGATGTTATTTTTCTGCTCTAAAATGAGCCTGGAGTTCAGCTTTTCAGAATTTCAGTTTTGTATCTTGAATTGAACTCTTCAACTCAGACATCTTTCTTTGAACTGGTTATATGTTCTTACAATGTAATAGGAATCTTTTTGTTTTTTTGTTCTTTCTTGTGGTGAATCTTCGTGCCACTACTTATGCTCTGCATCTGAGTAGGTGAGCCACTGGTTAGACCTTAGATCTTGTTCTTTGAATTGTCCGGTCCAGTTTTGAACTGCTTTCCCCAACTAACTCCACAGAAATGTTATTCCTGCTAAGGTTTTCACTGCTCTTAGTCTTACCTATCTCATGTCTTCAATTTATCGCAGTCCTATTGCCTAGTTTGTTTTATGTGTTTCTTTATCATCTTTCATGTGGCATTCATATTTATATGTTTCTTCCCAAGGTCGAGATCAAACGAGACCCAGAGAATCGAGAGGTACGAATATTCTGTGACGCAGGCAGAATTCTTCGTCCTCTTCTAGTTGTTGAAAATTTAAAGAAAATTAAATCATTCAAAGGGGAAGATTACTCCTTTCAATCTCTTCTGGACAAGGGAATAATTGAGCTTATTGGGATTGAAGAGGAAGAAGATTGTAGCACTGCATGGGATATAAAACATCTCTTTGTTGGAGATGATGGAACACAACCTATTAAGTACACACACTGTGAGCTGGATATGTCTTTCTTATTAGGTCTAAGCTGTGGAATCATCCCATTTGCTAATCATGATCATGCCAGGAGAGTTCTATATCAATCAGAAAAGCACTCTCAACAAGCTATTGGCTTTTCCACAACCAATCCTAATATTAGACTGGATACTCTATCCCATCAACTGTTTTACCCACAGAGGCCCCTCTTCCGAACTGTCATTGCTGATTGTCTTGGGAAAAAAGGATACCCGTTGGGTCAGAGTCAAATTATGCCCAAGGCAGAATACTTCAATGGGCAAAATGCCATTGTGGCAGTAAATGTGCACCTTGGTTACAACCAAGAGGATTCCTTGGTCATGAATCGGGCTTCACTTGAGCGTGGTATGTTTAGGTCTGAACACATCAGAAGTTACAAGACTGAGGTGGACAATAAGGAGACCTTGGAGAAGAGGAAAAAATTAGATGATTGGGTATCTTTTGGGAAGATACAAAGTAAGCTTGGACGTGTTGATAGCCTTGATGACGATGGCTTTCCATACATTGGTGCAAACCTGCAAAATGGTGATATCATCATTGGTAGGTGTGCAGAGTCTGGAGCTGATCACAGTGTGAAGCTCAAACATACAGAACGAGGCATGGTTCAGAAAGTAGTTTTGTCTGCAAATGATGATGGAAAGAACTCTGCAGTTGTATCTTTGAGACAGGTAACATTTGCAAGTGAAGTTCTCTATGCTCTCTGAAAAATATTCAATGTGTAAATGAATATTCTTCAAGTTGTTTATACCTGAGTACTGTGCTGCTTGTTATTACTGTAAATATGCCTTCACACGAAGCAACAAAATACACGCTGTCAAATTTGAGCTACTGGATCATTCATGATATGGGGGGATGAGATATGCATGAACATAAATAAGCTCATGGACAGATGCCTGGGGGTTTTCTCTTGCTTCTTTATTTATTTGGAAAAGGCTCTTGCTTCTTTAGTCTAATTGAAGTACTAGCTTGTGACTGAATCCATTATTTCTGTGTATTTCACATTTTGTTCAGGTTCGTTCCCCATGTCTTGGAGATAAATTTTCTAGCATGCATGGACAGAAGGGTGTTCTTGGATTTTTGGAGTCACAGGAGAATTTCCCTTTCACAATCCAAGGGATAGTGCCAGATGTGGTCATTAATCCCCATGCCTTTCCTTCACGACAAACTCCTGGCCAGCTACTGGAAGCTGCTCTTGGGAAAGGCATTGCATGTGGTGGTTCTTCTAAATATTCCACCCCTTTCTCAACTCTGTCTGTCGAAGCCATCACTGAACAGCTTCATAGGTAATTACGCCAAGTGTTGTAAATTTTGTCTTAAAAATTCAGGTTATGTGTAATATGTTGGTTTTATACTCTGTGATTGACTTTCATGGTTTTAACGGTAGAATAGCCATTGAGAAGAGGGGAACAGTTTCTCCCAGCATATTTCTGCACCCCACGCCCTGAAAAACACCCCAAAGAAAACACGGAAGATGGAAAAAAATCTGCTCTAGAAATGCGAGTACCAAAGAAATGTTGTTTCCTCAATAGTGAGTATGCATAACAAAGAAGAAATTTGGATTTGAGGGATTAAGAGAAGATGGGGAAAGCAGAGACCTTAGAGAGGACAATAGAAGATAGAGGAAAGAAGGAAAGAAGAGTGACATAACCCTTAGAATTTGAAGAGAGAAAATGTGTGATGATGAGGAAATGATCAATTTTGTACCTTTTTTTTTTTTTTTTTAACTTAGTGTCCTTTTCAATTCCAGTTGCTCTGTATATGTAGATCTTTTCCACCACCATCTCATAATCCATAGAATGCAACTGATCATTCCCATTTTTTACTACTTATTCCCAAAACAGCTTTAGAACACCCTTGTCCCTCGAGGGTGTGGGTTAACAACATATTGGTAGGGTAAGCTAGAGGTACACCTTCCTCATTGAGCTTTCATCATCAAAGACGAATCATAGAATCTGACTATAGGACAAGGGTGTCAGTTGAGGACAAATTGGTTGGTTAAGCAAGAGGCATACCTGCTTCAGTTGAGCAGTTATTAACAAAGAGTGACCCTCGAATCTTGAAGTACAGAAAGATGAAAGCCGATGAAAATAAGAAATTTAGCTACAACTGAAAACATGTTTCCGTAGTCTGCCAGACTGCCACTTTTCACCCTTTCTTCTTGACAAAGGAGATTGACATGGTATGAAGTCAATATATTGGTGCCAATACTCTGAATATCATTTAGAACAAGCTGAAATCTGCCCAAATAAACATCAATACCTTTGCTCAATTAGTGTTTGTTTTTTATTTCCAGTTCTTGAATTGTTTCCTCATACTGCTCACTCTCTAGGCTTCTTCTATTGCCATTTTTAATGGCCTCTGGAGCATAAAAATAGTGTTGAAAATTCAGTTAGTACACTTGGTGTCTTCAAGAAGAGGACTGAAAGCTTTTACTACTGACACTGTGAGCCTCTGCAGTTATGCATAGCTGCGGGGAGCCAATTGCTTTTATATATTGAGCTGTAGCTGGTACTTTTTGTACCTTGAAGGCTGGTGTACCATGCTTTCACATGATACCTTTTCTCCTTATGAAAACGTAATCACCAGCTTCATTCTTCAGCTGCCTCCAGCATGCAACTTCTTCCAAAAAAAAAAAAATAAAAAATAAAATTGAATCAACATATTGCTGATGGCCTAGTTGATGAACATCATGATTGCTCCAAAAAGTAACAGGAAAAACAAATACAGAAGTGAATCTGAGGATAGCATGAATTGACATCAACAATTCCCGAAAGTTCAATCTAAATCAGCATGTTCGACACAGGCTTTTTTATTTTTCATTTTCTTGAACTTCGCATGTTTGACTTCTACTGATGCAGGTCGGCCAGTGAGGCGATGAGGGACAAGCTTTATCATCGAGTGGGAAACAGCCTGGATCACCAGGCAATATACTGGGGCTAGATTAGAAGAAAGGAATTTATGTGGCTTGCGACTAGTAAAGAGAATAAGTTTTTGAAGAGAAGAGAAATAAAGGGATAAAGGATATAAAACATAGGAAATCCAGCTAGGGTTTGTGAGAAATTCACTCACAACCACCATGAAATCCACATGGCCAACAATAGCAAACAAAGTTGGCAAAGTTCTGAAATTTTTAGTTGACATTATTCAATATGAAAGAGTACAGTCTTTCATATGGCCTAATGAAATTCTTGGTATGAAAGCTAAGGTAAAGATATTTCATATGAAACAGACCATGAATAAACTTACGATAATCAAGAAATAAAGCATGAAATTTGGCTTGCACAGGAACTGCCATAATCGCCTCGCCTCACATTAAGTTGTAATTGTTTCTTATTCTTTTGATGCCCTTGGACTGACTTTGTATCAGTAACTCAGGTTTCTGTTCCATTCAAGTAGTTCATTTTAGAGCTTCTAAATAAATCCTTGAGCCCTTCTGGATATATCACGCGCTCATTAAAGGGAAGCTTCTTTACTATGTCCAGGATATTGTTCGAACACTTGGCTGAGAATTCTTTTATTTTTCAATAGCATGTAGCCAACTCTATGGCATGGTTGAGATCTATCTCTTAGTTCAACATCCCCTTATCTTGCTAGCCTTAAGTTTCACCTTATGCCTCATTTCCTTGGAATAGTTCTCTTTGAGTTTATTCATATGAAATGCAAATGGTTTCAGGGCTGGGTTCTGTAGGTGGGGAAATGAGAGAGTATACAACGGCCGAACAGGAGAAATGATTCGGACCCTTGTATTCATTGGCCCCACCTTCTATCAGCGGCTAATCCACATGGCAGAGGACAAAGTGAAGTTCCGGAACACAGGACCTGTCCACCCATTGACTCGACAGCCAGTGGCTGACAGGAAGCGTTTCGGCGGGATCAAGTTTGGGGAGATGGAGCGTGACTGCCTTATAGCACACGGTGCTGCAGCCAACCTGCATGAGCGCCTTTTCACACTTAGTGACTCATCCCAGATGCATGTCTGCCAAAAATGTAAGAACGTCGCCAATGTGATCCAACGTGCTGTTCCGGGTGGCCAAAAGGTTAGAGGTCCTTTCTGCCGGTTCTGTGAATCTGCTGATGACATTGTGAAGGTCAATGTTCCTTATGGGGCCAAGTTGCTTTGCCAGGAACTGTTTAGCATGGGAATTTCCCTCAAGTTTGAGACCCAACTATGTTAACCTCGCACCAGATTACTCTTTAACTTGTAACTCCATGTTTAGCTAATTCTAGATGCCAAGTTCAGGTTTCTTAAGCTTTTTGGTGATGGCGCAAGTTCTAAGGATAGATTGCTGAGGTTTACTGTAAGCCTTGCAAGGGAAACACTCCCTGATGGCAACTGGCTCTTGAGCCTCTTCTTTGTACTAGGAGCTGGGCAGGCCTCGCTCGGGTCCCTTAGTTTACTTCGTCTAACATCAACTTAGTTTTCCAATTCTGCTTTACTCTGACATTTCTCTCTAGCTATCTATATGATTTCGCGAGGTGAGAGGTCCCATGTCATCTAAATACTACCACACTTTGGCTTTACAGTGTATTGTTAGCAGATTAATTATAATTCCCTTCATGTGACTCACTCACTTAGACCACATCTACTCCTCAACGGGACTCGTCTTCTTTAGCAGCTACTTCCAAACAGGTTAGTCTGATCTACGAATAACTGAAAGTTGAAAAAGAATATAATCACTTTGAGCTTGCTTGCTTAGAGCATATCCTCAGGCAGGCATACCTTTATCTCGGGGGTCGTGCTAATAATTTTGTCCTTTTTTTTTTTTGATGTTTTTGAATCAAATGGTAGTTTATAACCGTTTTTATTGTAACAAAATGGTAGTGTATTATCGTTTTATCATTTTGTTTAAACCTTCAATGCGGTATTATACTATCGTAAATATAATCATTTACGGGTGATATACTGTCGTTTTAATACATCGTATACGGTAATATACTACCATATACGATATTTTAAAATAAAATTATAGAGTATTAATTATATTGATAACGCTCCTGACATTGCAAATGAATGCTAATGATGAGTATCAAATAGTGCACCCCACAAGCGTAAACTCAATTTATACTTTTTTATCCATCTATTGATTCTAGCGATCCAGCTCATAACAACGTGGTCATATTGGAGGAATTGAGTAATTGGGGTGCATAAATATCTAAATGAAGTGACAATTGTTAATCCAAACAATTGTTATCTCACGTCGTCTTTCATCCGGAACCGTATCAGATAGTAGTGAAAGATATGTATAAGATGTCCTATGATTTGGAGTGAAACAATGCAAAATGATATTATAATTCGATGCGATTGTCAATCCCATAATAGTCATATCCATCCATTTATGTGGTGGTGCGTGCAAGGTAGTATAGTCCAAGCGTCCTAGTGTTTCTTTTGCTGCAGCACAGTCTACACACTACATTGTAGTGTACAAAACACGATTATAGTTTATCCATCTAATTAAATCCATTCGCACCTGATATCATTAGGCCTTCATCACCCAGGACATGTACGGCTATTGCTCAAAACCCACAATTGTCATCAGCTTCGACGTCCATAATGCATTCGATGTTATGCTGGTAAGCAACAAACAATAGTGATTTGAACACATCATCATTGTTTCCACCTTCCACGATACTCGTATTTCCTATTGATTGCGACCTCAATGATTTCGACCTCATTGATTTCGTTCCCATTTATTTTGATCAAGATCTCATTGAAACAGCATGCTTTAGAAACAACTTTATTCTTGCTCCACTTTACTTTTCCTTTGATGACGGTCTGCCTTTGTGCGACTTGTAGTAAGAGGGTTCCCAGATTTTTCTTTTGGATGACTTTATCCAATTAATGATCCGATGAAACATCTGACGTCGAGGTTCTCCCTCCAAGCTATCGTGACTTTCGATTGTTTCTTCTCTCGTGTCTTCAAACCAAACTTCTTCAGTGGTTGAGGGTGGAGACATTGAGAGCCTGTGTCAATGCTCATGAATGATATTGAGAGGAACGTGGACGCTCTGACAGTCATACCACTTCATGTCGTGCTTGCAAGGGAGACCGTGTGTTTTTTGGATCTTGCATCGGCAGTGACCATATTTAAGTACAGAGACTTACTGACTTTCTTTGTATTGTGTGTAAATAAGATTCAATGCGTGATATGAGATTTTATCCCGAAGATGGGCAATCGATGGAATTTTGACCACCTGAGAATATATACATTGGTCATAAGTGATGGACAAAATTATAACGATTAATTTGATCAAAATGATAATATCTTGTGTCTTACACGTATCAGCGATTGCTCGAACAATATATATATCTGTGCAAACAATGCGTTCAACATCTTATGGATTTTGTCAAATAATGTATGAAGCCTAGACATAGAATCTCCTAAGTACTTCTTCAATCGAAAATGCGATGATTCTGCTCTGCAATGGTTATATAGTAGAAATTAAAATATTATTATAAAAAAGTTCAAAAAAAAAAAAAGGTAGAACGTAGGTTGTACGTACTTCTGAGTCGAATTGCTTCCGAAATGCATGCACATGTCCACCCCACGCATGCACAAATCGATTGGGGTATGGATTCACCCACTTTGTGAATAGATACTTACAGGTCTTCGGAAACTGTCCGAATTCGTCTTTCATGCGTTCTCATCTTATATCAAAACTATTTGGCGTGGATGATGTAACTAGCTCATGCCATAAATGGAGAAATTTCTTCCAAATGATGTCATCTGTAATGTATTTTCTGCAGTTTTTTATGATATTCTGGTTGATGTGCCATATATAGAGCAAAAGACGGGCATCGAGGAAGCAATAATAAACGACGTTTATTAACGCCTGTTCACGATTAGTAACGTTGATAGAGGGCTCCGGTGCACAACGTGACTATATCCAACTTTTAAAAATGGACAACACCCACTGTAATCGTTCCTCCGTTTCATTGTCCGTGTATGCAAACACAATCGAGTATGTCGTCATAGTTGAGGTTATACCCACAACCTATAACAGTGGCATGCGATACTCGTTCGTCTTATACGTGGCATCGACGATGAGTATAGTGGGAAAATTACAATATAAATCTAGACTTTGGGGATAAGACCACATTATATCCTTTATCTCGTGAGTTTCTGGATTTGTGACCATATCATTCTGGTAGTTGCGCTTTCGTAGTTCAGATAACATCTAATATATGGGGGAAAGTTTAGCTCGGCCCTTAACTTTCACGACGTGAAGGAAGTTGTAGATGAATTTGATATTTGTTGTGTTTATGCTATCGCTTTCCATCACAACAGCCAACACTTCACGAGTAGCAGCCTTACCAGCGAATCGAGACATCAACTGTCTCTCCGCAGGCTTCAATCTACCGCTGTACTCATGACCGTCTGTGAGAGACTCGACAAGAGAGTGGTTGTGTCGGCCGCATATGTAACACCCCAACCCGGGGTGAAACCGACGATAACCCATAAGGGATCATTATAGCCTAAAGTTACCATCCTATCTCAACTTAACCATTGAAACCAACTGTATCATAATCTCATGGTTAATACATTACCATAAATGTAACAGCGGAAGGTTTAACAGAACTTTATTAACATATCATCATCTATTGGTCAAACTCTCTATGAGGCAACAAGGTCATCATCCTCCGCAACATCCTCTAGCACTGATCAGACCTACCTGAAAAGTAAGAAAGCAGTAACTGTCAGCCTACTAACTAGGCTGAGTGAGGATAGCCAGGGTAGAAGCAAGGCATACATACTGAAGAAAGGAA
>JAOWBR010192189.1:0-10048 GCA_028571145.1 Dionaea muscipula
CAGTCTTGTTGCGGAGCACTTTGTCCTTGCGATCCAAGATCTCCACCGGTTGCTCCTCATACGTCAAGTCCTCCCTCACATGCAACGACTCAAAGTCAATCACATGATTCGGGCTATGAACATACTTACTTAGCATGGAGACATGAAAGACGTTGTGAACTCTCTCCTAGCTAGGTGGCAATGCTAGCCGGTATGAGACCACTTCAACTCTCTCAAGCACCTCGAACGGTCCAATGAAATGGGGATTGAGTTTTCCCTTCCAGCCAAAACGGATCGTGCCTCTCTATGGAGACATCTTGAGCAACACCTTGTCACCAATCTCGAACTCAAGCTCTCGGTGCCGGTTGTCGGCGTAGTTCTTTTGGCGACTCTGTGCAGTCAACAACTTCTCTCTGATTAATGCAATCTTCTGATTTGCATCCTCAACCAAATCGGGTCCAAGCAACTTCCGCTCACCCACCTCGTACCAACAACTAGGAGATCTACATCTCCTACCATACAATGCCTCATACGGACCCATATCAATGCTAGAATGATGGCTGTTGTTGTACGAAAGCTCCATCAGAGGCAACTGGTCGTTCCAGTTCCCCTTCCAGTCAAGTGCACAAGCACGCAACATATCCTCAAGTGTCTGAATCGTGCGCTCGGACTGACCATCGGTCTGTGGATGGTATGCAGTGCTGAAGCACAACTTGGTCCCAAAAGCTTTGTGGAGGGCACCCCAAAATCTCGAAATAAAACGTGGGTCACGATCGGAAACAATGTTCACGGGGGTACCATGCAATCTGATGATCTCTCTCATGTACAATCGAGCCAAATGCTCAAATGAAAATGTTACCTTGATAGGTAAGAAATGTTCCGACTTCGTGAGTCGGTCCACAATCACCCGCACTGTATCGTGCCCATTCCGGGTGGTCGGTAACCCGGTCACAAAATCCATGGTGATGTGCTCCCACTTCCACTCTGAGATCGGCAATGGTTGCAACTTGCCAGCTTCAAGACTCACCATAGAGGTAGTGCCTCCACAGCTTCAATGCAAAAATAACTGCCATAAGCTCAAGGTCATGGGTGGGATAGTTCCTCTCGTGAGGCTTCAACTGGCGAGGGGCATAGGCTATGACTCGCCCATGCTGCATGAGCACACATCCTAACCCTTGCAAGGAAGCGTCATTGTAGATCACAAAGTTGCCTCCCTCCGTGGGCAAGGCAAGAATCGGTGCAGAAGTCAGTCTCTTCTTCAGCTCCACAAAGTTCCTCTCACATGCATCGGTCCAAAAAAACTTGACTGCCTTCCTTATGAGCCCGGTGAGTGGCAAGGAGGTGGTGGAATAGCCTTCCACGAATTGTCGGTAGTAGCCGACCATGCCTAAGAAATTGCGGACCTTGGAAACATTGGAAGGACGTGGCCAGTTCTCTACCATCTCAATTTTCTTCCGATCAACGGACACTTCATCCTTAATAATCACATGGCCGAGGAACGCCACATGGTCCAACCAAAATTCACACTTCTTGAATTTGGCAAACAACCGCTGCTCTCTCAAAGTCTGAAGTGTCATCCTCAAGTGCTCGACATGCTCAGCTTCACTCTTGGAGTATACCAGTACATCGTCAATAAACACTACGATGAACTGGTCTAGGTAGGGCTTGAAAACCCTATGCATCATGTCCATGAACGCCGCCGGGGCATTAGTTAGCCCAAAAGGCATAACTAAGAACTCATAATGCCCGTAGCGTGTCCGGAATTCCGTCTTGGGAATGTCTCTCTCCTTGATCTTCAACTGATGGTACCCAGATCTCAAGTCAATCTTGGAGAAAACCTGGGCTCCCTGAAACTGATCAAACAAGTCGTCGATCCTTGGCAATGGATACTTGTTCTTCACCGTTACCTTGTTGATCTCGCGGTAGTCGATGCATAACCGCATGCTACCATCCTTCTTCTTGACGAACAACATAGGTGCACCCCAAGGTGACACATTAGGATGGATGAATCCCTTATCCATCAACTCTTGAAGTTGTGCATTCAACTCCTTCAACTCCAACGGTGCCATCCTATACGGGCCCTTGGATATGGGCCTCGTATCCGGCAACAAGTCAATTACAAACTCCACCTCTCGGTTAGGTGGAAGTCCAGGAAGGTCCTCGGGAAAGATATCGGCAAACTCATTCACAACGGGAATGTCCTCTAACCTTGTCTCATCACTTGTGGTCTCAACCACGTAGGATATGAAGCCTTCACAACCCTTCCTCAACATCTTGGATGCTTGCAAGGAGGAAATCAAACATGCAGGTTTCAACTATCTCTCACCCTAAAACACAAACCTGGGTTGCCCCGGTTGTGAGAAGTACACCCTCTTCTCACGACAATCTAACCTTGCATGATGGGAGGCTAACCAATCCACCCCCAAAATCACATCAAAACCGTGCAAGTCCATGGCAATCAGATCAACTGTCATCTTCTTCTCACAAATCTCCACATCACAATCACAACAAATCTGACTTAACTCGACAGTAGGACCAACAGGAGTAGACACTAACAAGTTCACATCCAATGGCAAAATGGGAATAGACAATGCTTGCAAAAATGCAGGAGAAACAAAGGAATGAGTAGCACCGGAATCAAACAAAACACGTGCAAGTACTGAAGCAACAGGAAGAATACCTTGCACAACTGTGGGGGATTCCTCTACCTCCTCTCGAGTGAGCGTATACACCCATCCGGGGATCAATAGTCTCTCAGATCCGGATGCTGCTCCCTTACCTTTCCTATCTGTCTGTGCTGGTGCAGGCTGGGGCCTTTGAACAGTGGCCTCTGAGGTGGTCTGTTGTCTCTGGGTGTGGTGAGACCTCCCCTGTCCCTAAGAGCTAAACTGGACTGACTGTGTCTGCTGTCCCGAGCTCTGAGTGGGTTTGGAGCGACAATGAGCGGCAATGTGTCCAGGCTTGCCGCAACTACGACAAGTCAAAGGGGTCCTATCACATCGATAGCCACGAGAGGGGCGATGGCCGCATCTCTGACACTGTGGTGGACGGCTCTGCACTGACCCTGACTGACTGAAAGTGAGAGTCTGCTTGTTCTTATTCTTCTTGAACGTGCTCCCAGAACCGCCTCCTTGACTCGCAGTGGGAGTCTCTCTAGTCCTCTTCTGTCCGGCCTCCTTTTGAATCACCAAGCCTCTTTCAATGTTGGCGCCTCTCTCCATCATGTTAGGAAGTGAAAAACATCTATGGCCTCGAACAAAGCACCTGAAGATCCAGGTCCATACCCTTGAGGAACAAGAACATCTTGTTCTCCTCGGTTGCCACCAACTCCGGTGCAAACCGTGACAGCTCAGTAAACTTAGCATCATATGCCGGGATCTTCATGTCCCCCTGCTTCAAAGATAGAAGCTCAGCCTTCTTCTCAGGCCTTGCGTAGGCCGTGAAGTACTTCCCATGGAACTCATGCACAAAAGCCTCCCATGTCAACTCTTGCTCTCGCCCCTCAAACTTTCTCTCGATGCTCTGCCACCAGAACTCCGCATCGTCTTCAGCTGGAATGAGGCATTGGATACCCAAAACTCTCGTGCGCACCCAATCCTCTTGAAAACCTTTTGGGTCTCTATGAGCCAATTGCCCGCTTCGATGGGGTCTCCCGATCCCTTGAACTTCGGAGGACCAATAACCAAAAATCTCTCAAACATCTTACCCTGCACCTCCTCGGGCTGAGGTGCGCGGGCTGCAGCTCTAGCGACATGCATCAATGGCGGAGCCTGCTCCACATGCTCCTCCTCAGGTCCAACAACTCGCTCCTGATGAGCTGCCTCTGCTCAGGGAGGCTCCTGAGAAGCCATGAATCTCTGGAATGCTCTAAACTGCTCCCGCTCCTGAGTAGTCATCAGCTGGAATTGTTGAAACTCGACGTACTTTGCTGGTCCAAGTGTGACCACGCCGACCCGCCCATCCTGTGGCGGTAAATCATCACGGGCTCGCTCGTCCCACCGTGCTCTCCACCTCGTCCTCTCTGGGCTCTTGGTGGCAAGCGATGGTAGGTAGAATTTACCGAGTGCTCGCCGGTCCGTCTCTTGCCCACCATCTCGTTCTACGGAGAAACAAAGTCCAAAATGCGCACAAGTCAAGAACTAAGTCAACTACTAACGAGAATGAAACGAGAACGTACCTAGCGAATGCCGAGAGACGGGCCTCTGTTCTATGAACCATAACATGTATCATATGAAAATCTAATCTATGGTGCACTAACAAAGAGTTCACCTAATCATGCAACACCTAAGCATGCCAAAACAACACAAAGCTCCCCCACGGTGGGCGACCTGCATAGGCTAGCTGGGAGCTACCCAACTCCCAATGCCCGACCAATCAAACTAGCCACACATGGACTAGGGCAACACATCGTATCCCATCGAGGTGACGCGTCACACGTAGCTGACCGAGAGGAGATCAATCCCCTCATAGTCCGTGTGACTTCCCATGACACAATCACTCAGAATATGGTGGCTAACACATTTAAGTCCAGCTGTGAAGAAATCAAGACCCTACGACATGCATGCTATTCCAACTCATAATGATAACAACAGAAGGTGTCCACAACATCACATGCTAGCATTAATCAGAATCACAACAGGACACACAGGACATAGCATGCTCCAAGATATCAATAAGGGAGGGTCAAGAATATATAAGAATGATCAAGAAGCTCAAGAATCAGAGGATAAGGAGAACTATTCGTATACTTACCTCCCTCTAGTCAATACTCAATCCATGCTAGGTATTTGACCTATCAGGTCTCTGACCATCTACAGGCTTCTTACCTACACATACGAGTATATATATATATATATATCCTCATTAATAATTTGTACTATAATATAATACTTCTGTTAAATGTTACTCGTATGATATTATTATACTTCATTTAATCCCCAAACATCATCATTATAATTAAAATCCACATCTTTCCAATTATTCAGAAATGGTGGTCAATACCGTGGTAAAAAATCCACTCTTCTATTTTACTTTTAACACTTACACAACTTTAATATATCACTTTCTTTTTAATATTCCACATTTTCACCATTTAATTTAATTTCTCACTCTCCTCATTTATTCTCCATTTATCCATTTAACATACAACATTTACATTTTTAACTATTTATATTTAACATATAACATTTATACTCTCAATATATTTTAATACCATTTTACACTTATTTATTTCTTTATACACAATTATAATTATTATATACACACATATACACACACACACACACATATATACACACCCACACACACCACCGATTACCTCCTCCAGCAAGTTGCTCGCCGGCGACCACCGGACCACAGCCGGCGACGGCAAGATCCGGCCACGACGACGGCAACCAGCTCCGACGAGGGTCACAAGCTCACTGTATCTCCTTCCCCTCTCATTTCTCCCCTGTGTCGCTGCTGCTACTGTCCTCCGGCGACGGAGCCGCCGGCGACCTCGCCCGGCCCGCCAAAGATCATGGCCAGCGCCAGCCAACCACCGCCAGCTTCACCACCGTCCAACACCACCACCACCATCATCACAGCCGCCATACACGGCGGTCAAACCCCAACCAAATAAAAACTTCAACTTTATACCAAATCACACAAATCTCACAAATCCATCACATTGATGAGTAGATCGGAGCAAGAAGAGCAAATTCCGAGGTTTACCTCCGTCGATTCGGGCTCCGACGACCAAGAATCACCGAATCTCGTTGATTTTCCTTCGGTCTTCTCTCTCCCTCGGCTCTTCCTCTATCCTCTCCTCACGCGGCCGCCCGAGCCACCAATGGCTCCTCCTCACCGTCCTCATCCGATGGTGCGGCCTTGAGCTCGCCGAAGCCGTTGCTCGGCTCCCTCGTCGGCAAGAAGCAAGAAGCAGAATAGGGAAAGGGATGATGAGTTGAGGGGTGTACGGGAAATAGAGAAAGAAAAGGGGAGAGAGGGTGTGATGGTGATGGGTGAGAGAAAAGAAAGTAAATGATTGGTGGGTTGGGTCAATTCACGGGTGAGTTAAAATAAAGGTAATCCAATGACACACACTCAACACTTATATTGTATAGGAATAGTTGTACATTATCTAATCTTTCTCCATTAAAAAATTATTTTAATCACCCATAATATTACTTAATATCTAATTAATCGTCGATAATTATTATTTATTATTAATTAGGTGTCGGGCATCACAAAACCGAAAGAGGAAGAGGAAAAAGGGGTTACGGGAGTTTCAAAATTCAATTCCCCTAATTCCTCTTCTAATCAATGAGGGTAGGATGGTAATCTCCATCACCCCAAAGACTAAAAGAAAACCAAGGAATTAAAAACGCAGTTGCTAGATTCTAAACTCGCGACCTCTCCCTTAAAATCCCTCGATCGCTTTCACTCAAATGGGCTAGGTGGAAGTCTTGAGATTTTATTAACCCAATTAAATTAAAAGCCAAACGGGTTATTCTAAATAACCCAATTCAACTTAAATTTAATTTAAACCGGAACGAATCTGAACGAGTTATCACATCTTCCCCCCTTAAAGGACTTTCGTCCTCGAAAGTCAAACCAAAGCCAAGAACCGTTCCAAAAAAATGGTTCGTCACAGGATCAGTGCACCAAGAGAGGAGCAGAACACTGAGGAATCGATCCCAGCAGTGGAATAAAACACTAGTACAGGATCATAGCACCAGGGATCAACCAGAACCCAGAGGGGTCGATTCCAAAATACCACACCTACAACCTACAACTTAGCACAAAACAAAAGAACAAAAGAAGAGAACATTGCTAGGGCCTATGTTAGACATAATATCTTTAAGGTTCTTTACGTCTCCACACCGTAGGATAGTGCTGAGGATCTGCAGATGTCGAATCTCTTATGATACAGTAGCACTTCATCTAGTCATGGGTGCACTAACGTCGACCAATTGCTACGGAACGAACCATGCAGCAACTTATTTAACATGGGCAAAACAAAGGATGAAAGAAGGGCCCGTGCTTCTGTAAAAACAGCTTGTGCGTGTCTGGATAAGTAATCGAAAATTCCAATAAGATTCTTGGATTGGGTTGGGTTCATGAATAGTCCTAACCCAAAATATAATGGGCCGGACCAACCCCACCACCACCGCTGGCGAGCGCCGTGCGTGTAGACTTTGTGTGAGTCATTTTCCTTCACAAACCATTAAGCAAGTTAATGGTATATGTCCATCTAACTCCTTCCCCACCACCAATGTGGAAAAGTGAGTTTCCTTTCCTACTTCCCTTTTCAATGGACCAACTTTGACCGGTAATTTTCATTCACTCGTAAATGGATTTTAAGATCCGTTTTTATAATATTGTTCTCCACATAACCGAGAACAACTACCAACTTAGATACTTCAGAATCCTAATTTGGGTCCCACCCATTTTTGGTCCAAAGTGGGCCAAAAACCATGAGTTAAAACCCATTTTTCCAACACTCATTGCTCACGCACGCAGTAATGGCGAATTCAGAGAAATTCGTTGGGAGAGGATTTTGCAGAAAGAAGAAAGAAACAAACTGTCAAGTTCTGTTCTTCCACTCTTTTTCAAACCATTAAAAATTAACCAATCTTAAAAAGGTCCACGGACCTAACTTTAAATAGGAAATAAAAAAGATGAAAATTTTAAAAAATTATTACACACAATGGAAAAAATTACGGACTATAGAAAAATATTAAAAGTGAGTTTTGAAGGGAAAAATGACCTTTTTTGCTTCCGAAAAAGTTACTACTAGACGTAGCATGGTACCACGGCATTGGCGGATTCCGAATTGGGGTTCCGGGTGCAATTCAGACATTTATAGTAAAAGATGTAAAAAAAAAAAAAAAAAAGAAGAAAAAGAAATCAGCTATCGGTGAGAAGAAAATAGGTTGTGAGCACTAGATCCTCCGCATCATTTGCCCACATCAAATTCACCATTTTCATGCCAAATGTTAATAAATTAGTAAGAAATCACAATATAACCTTGCTACTTGGCATAAAAATTGGATGGATGATTAAAAGGATAGGTGAGGTGACAATACTACAGCCATAAGAAATCCAAATAAAAAAAATAAATCGTGGGTTCTACAGTTATTTCTATAACTGTAATTGTGCCACCTCTTCTTTCCTTCCAAACATCCTTCCAAACATCTTTTTTTATTTCATCACCATACTCAAAGCCTTACCTCATCCATTGCCGTTGAAAATCGCATGAAATCCTCCTTTGAGATCTGTTAGTAGTATCGAAAATAAAAAGAAATTGAGACCCTAAAATTTTCATTGCTAGTTCTCGTTTTTTCACTATTTTTTCACCATTTCTCATACTAAGTCTCGTTTGTTCACTCTTAACTTATATATTATAAACAATCAAACTATTTGCATTTAGAATCATACGCCAAATAAAAGGACAAAATCTGAAAATCCTTCTTTCTTTTTTTGTTCTTCAAAAGGAAAGAAAGGGAAAAAATTAAAAGAGCAAGAAACACATTTAGCCAAAATGAAGGAGGACAAATATGAAGAAGAGTAAGATAATCACATTTTTGTTCAAATTCAATTCCCGTTGGCTAAAAAAGAATATTTTAATAAAAGTGACTAAAAATTTTTTATGTGAAGTGTGTTTTTTATAAGTCTTCTTTTTTTTTTTTTTATTTATGTATTTATTTATGGGGCCGATACGGATATCCTTCATATGTTATTTTTTAGATGAAGTTTAATAAGATTTTATGAACCGATTAATTAGATTTAAATGAATGGATGACTAGAAATAAAATTAATATTTAATAAAGTGAATGTAACATTTAAGTGTTTATCTATCACTTTTTTTATTTATGACCATTCATTCATCCTAATCTATGGTTTAGAAAGGTCTATCAAACTCAATGTTAAATTACATGTAGAGCCGACCTCTTTATTTATTTATTCATTCATTCCCGTGAAAGAGACTTTTACCGTGTTAATGCAGCTTGGAGAACGACCACCGACTCAGAATCCGAATAACAGACGCAAACCGCACAAGATGGGAAATCCCACAGGAAATCCTCGCACGCCCAGCCACCGCCGGTTCCCGCGCCGGCCACTCCTCCGCCATCGATTCCCCCCAGCATTCACCGCCGCCATCCCAGTCCCAGACCGTCATCTCCCACCCAAACTCCGACCTTATATTCACCCTCCACAACACGACCCCCTTCGGCTTCACCGTCTCCCGGCGCTCCTCCGGCGACGTCCTCTTCAACGCCACCCCTTCTCCTCATGTCGCCTCCACCTACTGTGTCTTCAAGGACCAGTACCTCCAGCTTTCCTCCTCCCTTCCTGCCGACCGTTCCAATCTCTACGGCCTCGGGGAGCACACTAAACCCACTTTCCGCCTCGAAGAGGGCCAGACTCTTACCCTCTGGAACTCCGACATCGCCAGCAGTAATCTCAACCTCAACTTGTATGGCTCCCACCCGTTCTACTTGGATGTCAGGTCTCCCCCGGCGGCGGCGGGGAAGGGTGCGGCGGCGGCGTTGGCGGGGAGTTCTCACGGTGTGCTTCTTGTGAATAGTAATGGGATGGACGTTGAGTATACTGGGGATCGGATTACCTATAAGGTGATCGGTGGCATTATTGATCTATACATCTTCGCTGGGCCTCGGCCGGCTCAGGTCATAGAGCAGTACACGGAGTTCATTGGCCGCCCGGCACCAATGCCATACTGGTCCTTTGGTAAGTATCCCTCGTTGTTTTCTTATTTATATATATATACTAGCGGTAGTCCATGTTCACTATAATATTTTTAATTTTTATCAATAATATTTAAAATAAATATTGAGAGTGATTGAAAATAAGGGAAAATGAGGAGAGATGAGAGAAGAGATAGTAGGAATGAAAAGAGAGAGGAGAGATGATGTGATGTTTATGTTAGAGAGCACTTATGTGAATTCAAAATCAGTCCTCCAATGTAATATAGATATATATATATATACACGGTGGGGTTATATGTACACTTGTTATGACACTACTTATTACACTTATATTTATCAAATATTTTCTGAGATGTTTT
>JAOWBR010192200.1:0-10047 GCA_028571145.1 Dionaea muscipula
TTGTAAATTGTTGTGCAGGTTAGGTTCCTTGCTAGGAGGATGCGGCGGGGAGACGGCGTGGCCTCTTAGGATTGGTTATCTCTGTTGGTTTTCCTTCTTTTGCCTTCTTGGATAGTTGGTTGGGATTTGTTAGTTGTGCATGTGGCCGTTTGTTTTGTTTGGTTGGTTGGGAGTTGCTCCCTTTTGATTACACGAGTTGGTTGAACTTTTCTTTTAGGCGATTGCCTTTCGTGATGAGATGGTTATGATTTCCACCCATTTGAGATTTGTTTCCGCTGTTGAGGTTGGGGTTTAGGCTTGTGCGGTTCGTGAATGGGTCCACGGGTCGTACGCCGGTCCACCCGGGGTTGGGTGTGACACTATCCTTCCCGACTTTGCAGTCGCGCTCCTTCCCAACTGATGATGGGGGAAAATAACCCTATTTTCTATTATTATTTACTTTTAACAGGTGGATTATGTTACACAAAATAAGCCACGCTTCTAGAAACCTGAAGACCGCAGGTCGCACGTGGCACCACCACGCGCCGACACACGGCACCATTCAGAAGAGAACACATCTCTCCGTAAAGTAGGTGACACGTGGCTCCGCTAGCTGTTTGACACCTAGCAAACGCGAAGGGGCAATATGGGTATTTTTTGGGCAATATTTTCCTATAAATACCCTAGCCCCCCAAGGTAAATTCATTCAATACATTTCAAATCTCACAACTTTCTTGCTTTCTATTTGAGGTCTCTAATATTCTCCAGCTCGCACTGACTTAGGCATCGGAGAGGGACTCCGAGCAACATCCTCGGACCCTGTCTGACGAGCTACCATTTTGCAGGTTCCAGACTTGAAGTTGGCGACCTGCGACCTACACAGCAGAATCTGACTGATTTGACCTGCTTGACAGCTTATGACGTAGACTTGACGTACAAGACGACAACAGGATTTTCCAACCGTTATCAAGAAAGAAACTCTTGTGCGACCGAAGAGCCCTCAACCTCAGGGTTGCCACAAGCTGCTCATTCGCCTTCCAGGAAACTACAAGCATTGCAAGAATGCTTATCACTGCCAGCTGCCCCTTCATCACATCCACAGTCCCAAACCAATAATCAACAACTTGCCTGAGCCAAAGCTAGGGATCATAGCTTCAGAGGACAATGCATTGGCCGCAGCTCAAGCTGTCGCCACCTCCTCTCGTGCTGACCTAGAGCACTACATGGGCTCTGGGAGGCAGTATGAAAAAGATTGGATCTTCAAGGATTTGAAGACATTCTTCACCCGGGGACTGGTGGTCGTTGACATGGTGCAAAGGATGAATAATGACAATCTGAAGACTTCCTATGACCGGCTCTAGGATATCAAGGACTTGACCGAGAAGAAAAGGGAGCTTCAGTTTGAGATTGATGGCTTGAGGGGGCAGCAGAAATATCATTTGAAGGAGCTGGAGAAGGTGATGAGGCGGGCTAAGCAAGCTGAGAGTGAGCTGTCGGCGACGAAAACGCAGAGGAACTCTCTGGAGAGGCGTCTGAGAGAAGCCGAACTAGAGCTAGAGGCAAGGAAGAACAAGGAGAAAGAGGATTTGGCGAGCATTCGCGCCACTTATTTTGATACCTGGGTTGATCAGTGGGTGGCGACCCCAGCAGGGAGTGACTGGCTGTATGAGTCCTCCGAGGGTGCCCGGGCGATGGGCTACTGGGATGGAGTTCAATGCGCTAAGGCTTGACACCCAGATCTGGATGTGGATGCCATGCTGAAAGAGATGACAGGATGCGAAGGCGTCGGTCTTACCGTTGACGGTCACACCTACTTTCTCTCTAAGGTCGAAGATCTGATCGGCGCCTCCACTTCTGCTGCAGGTGGTCACTCCGGGACCCCGCTTGGCCATGAGTCAACCCTTGCTGCTCTTCTAGATGCAACCTTTGATGAGACCTTAGATCAATCCAAGGCTCTGACTCAACAAGAGCGAGATTACCGTGCTCTGGTGCGAGATGGATATTGCATTGAGGAGGGGGAGCTTCTTGCGGTTGGTGGAGGCGGTGGCGTGATGGGTCACCAGTTGGGGGGTGAAGACGAGAGGGTGCAGATACCCGTGCGGGATGACCCTGTGGACCCGGTTCAGGAGGATCCGACGGACCCATGATGGCTGCTGATTTAATTTTAGCCTTTTCTTCTTCTTCTTATCTCTTTTTCATTTTCTGCTTGTCTTTGTATTGTAAATGTACTGATTCGAGGAAAGGCGTTGCAACCTGATTTTTGATGTAATCCTCCTTTTGATCAATGAAATTTCGACTTTTGCTTGTTTGCAATGTCTTTCTTGTTCATCTGTTCCTTTACATCTCAACTTAAAAGTGTGGAACATAATAGAATCACAGTATCGGTAATAACCATAATTAAATAAGTTATACAACATAACTTGAAGTAGGAACTCGGTTATCGTCTAACTGGAATTATGTCTCCCCGGCAGACTCTGCGACCTGACGGTTAGCCAGTTGACAGTGAAAGCAGTTTTGGTTCCTGCATAACCATGCAGGAGCTACCCGGCTTACAGTCTTCCGTGTACGGCGACCCAAATCACGGGAATAGTCATCCGAGGCAGGGTACACCCGGCTTACACGGGGATGGAAAGTCATCCCAGGCGAGGTAGACCCAGCTTACATGAGGATAGGAGTTATCCGAGGCGGGACAGGCCCGGCTTACACGGGGATGGAAACCGTTGAAAGCAACAGGTGAGGGGAACCGTTGATAACAACGGGTGTAGGAGGAGGATGAGCAAGTCTTGTATATTCCGATACCAGTACTTGAGTATTAAAATTGTTAGAAATGTACCCAACTCAGTGGCGCAGACATACCTGGCCCGAGGGCTCTAGGTCACCCAGGCAAAACCACCGAGACAGAGATGCGAACGAGAGCCGACTTATTCTCATCTGCGGGACGACTAAGAGACTAAGGTTTTTAGCAAGAATTGACGAGGCGAGATTTTTATCTGCAGAGCGGACCTGACTCAGTGGCGCAGACATACCTGGCCCGAGGGCTCCAGGTCACCCAAGCAAGACCACCGAGACAGAGATGCGGACGAGAGCCAACTTATAGTCATCTACAGGACGGGTCTGTCTCCGCCTGGCATTGTTAACAAACAAGAGACAGGTCCAGTTGGCTTTACTTTGCAAGAGAAAATTCTAACCTTGTCGTGTTCCATGTGTTATTATCTTTTGTGAGAAAAGAGAGAAGGAACAAGAGGTGAGAAAACTTCATCGAGAGCCTCATGTTGCGGAAGTGTGAACCTTGACGGTTGTGTGGAGGCATGGAGTGGATATATATCATCGACACCATCGCAAGCAGATGGAGCCGTCCTGTTTGCTTTGGGGGCTTGTGCTATGCAACAAACGTGTCAGCAAGGACCCAAGGTTTTTAACCTCGGGGGGCCCCTTCGACGCTCAAGTCAGCCCCAAATTTTATTAAAATTCAGTAGGAATTTATATATACAGGAATGTAAAAGGAAGGAAAGAAGACATTACAAAAGTGAACTATACTATTGATAGTATTTTCGAAGATGCATGATGTTCCAGGTGTGGGAGATGTCCCTTCCGTCCAGAGTTCTGAGCCAATATGTTACAGGTCGGACTTCTTCAGTGATCTCAAATGGTCTTTCACAATTGTGTGCCAGCTTGTCGGTGGGAGCATCTTTGCTTTCGAACTTTACATCCCGAAGAACGAAGTCCCCCACTCTGAAGTTGCGATTCCTGACTCTGGAGTTGTGGAACCGTGCAACTCTCTGCTGGTAGGCTGCCAGTCGAAGTGCTTCTTGCTCTCCTCTTTCCTCTATCGCATCCAGACCGTCTCTGAGTTCTGATTCATTCTCGACTTCTGAGAAGTGATCAACTCTGAATGAGTGCATGCCGATTTCAACAGGGACGATGGCTTCTACACCGAAAGCAAGGCTAAAGGGAGTCTCTCCTGTGGCAGTTCGGGGAGTCGTTTGGTAGGCCCATAGAATGCTTGGCAGTTCCTGAACCCAATCACCCTTTGCTTTTCCGACACGAGTTTTCAGTCCCTCAAGCAATGTCCTGTTTGTTAACTCCACTTGACTATTGCATTGTGGGTAGGCCACTGAAGCATAGCGGTGCTCGATCTCATACTCCTTGCACAGGTTCTCAAACTTTCGGCCTTTGAACTGCGTGCCGTTGTCGATGATGATTGCTCTGGGGACACCGAAGCAGCAAATGATGCTCTTCCACATGAAGGATTCAATCTTTGACCCCGTGATGCGTGCCGTTGGCTCAGCTTCCACCCATTTGGTGAAGTAGTCCACGACCACAATGAGAAATTTCTTTCCTGTGGGTGCAACGGGATACAATCCCTGAATGTCGATCCCCCAAATGGCGAACGACCAGACACTAGTGATGGGTGTACGCTGAGTGAAGGGGCGGTGTTTCTTTCTGGAAAACTTATGGCAGGTCTCGCACTTTTTGACAAAATCTTCGGCCGTTTCTTGCAACTTCGGCCAGAAGTAGCCCTGCAGTCTGATTTTCCTAGCTAGGGTGGTCCCGCCTTGATGATTTCCACAAGCGCCTGAATGGATCTCTTTCATGACTTACTGAGCCTCCTATTCGGTCAAACACCGAGCACAGGGATACTGGTACAGTTGCTTGTACAGGACTCCGTTGATGAGGCGAAAGCTTGCAGCTTTGATTTTGAGGCTCCTAGCTTGATCTTTGTCGGCTGGAAGAGTTTCATCTGTCAAATACTGAACAATGAGAGTCATCCAAGTCGGGGCCTCTGGGTCCACATCCAACACCTCAGGGGTGGCGTCCAGACTGCTCTTCCATAAAAACTGTTCAGCCAAGCTCTGATGATGGGGCCCATGTCAGCTTTGAAAGCTCATCAGCCTTGACATTCTAAGATCTGGGGATCTGAGAGATTTTCACCTTTTCAAACTTTATTAGCAAGTCCTCGGCTAGCTTCTTGAACTTGATCATGGCCTCTTTCTCTGTGGCGTAGCTGTCGTTCATCTGATTGACAACAAGCTGAGAATCACTAAAAATCTGAAGCACTCGCACCTCCAACTCCGCTGCGATCCTCAATCCTGCGATCAGAGCTTCATACTCCGCTTCGTTGTTGGTGATTGTGAAATCAAAGCGTAGAGTTACTCAACCTTAACTCCATCGGGACTAGTCAGCACCAAACCCGCTCCACCTCCCTATCTTCCCGATGATCCATCAATGTGCAAGGTCCAATAAGGAGATGGCCTTGGTGGGAGTGAGAATTCTGTACATTCGACGAGGAAGTCTGCCAAGACTTATCCTTTGATTGCTCGTCTTGGATGGTAGTCGATCTGGAACTGCCCTAACTTCATTGACCATTTCACAAGTCTGCCTAAAGTCTCTGGCCTATGCAGGATCTGTCTCAGATGTCGTGCAGTAGTGATCAGTGCAAAGGCCTGATAGCACGCGTCGTCGGGTGTGCTATAATTAAAAATTTATAATCATGTACCTACTGCTAACAGAAGTTAGCGGTGAGCACGAGGTTGATCCGCAGGGACGGTTGCAATTATCAGGATGAATTAATTAACGCTCCTAGCAAAGGATATATTGAAACGGGGGTTTTAACTGGTTTAAACAATAAAATAAAATGCAAAAAGTAAAGATAGATGTCACCCGAAGGCGACGACTTCGACCCAAAGACGAGGCAGCAAAGCAGCACGCAACCGGAGCTAGTCACGGCCGTGATGTGGCATCACGGTCGTGACCCCTGAAGCTGGTCACGGTCGTGACGGGTGCGTCACGGCCGTGTCGGGTTATGTTTCTCGGGGCAGCGCAGACTCGAATCCGAGTCGCGCGCGGATTGTTGTTTTATGCGTTATGTTCGAATCCAGAGATATGCAGGTTAAAGTAGGGTCCGATCGCGGGTTTGTTATTGTGTTCGATTATAGTCTAGGTGGCTTACGTAAACATGATCTCAAGCGTCGCAGGGATCATGCATATCGGAGTTTCACAAAAACTATAACCTACTCGACTTGTCACAAATCAGAGTAAATAATCAAATCCGCAAAACTAAATAATCAAAGGTTCAGTTTTATGCACAAATCGAATCCTACGACAGCAGCAGACCATCGATCATCATTTGGTTACAAATCAATACATGGCACTCATAAAAATACAAACTTTCATATCAAGCCTACAAATTAGGAATACCGAATGAGAGGATCCAATTGATGCGCGTCTCGTCGGTAGTATTTGTCCCGCCGAGTGTGAATGGATGGCCGCCGTGTCCCTGCTTCGTGCTCCCGAAGTGAATTCGCCTCTTGGACTCCAAAATCGCCGCTGCCGTCGTCTAGGGTTGAAAGTGGGAGCCGCGAATCGACTGCAGATAGCGTAAAATAAATAGAGGAGCCAGCCGAAGCTGGTCACGGGCGTGCCACATGTGTCACGACCGTGACCAGGCTTAATTTAGCCTGGGCCGTGCGCAGCGGCCCGTTATCGTTCCGGACGCGTTCTCGAGCCTTCGGGCTCGCATTCCAGCGTGCATAAACGTCCATACTCGGTCCGGATCAGTCCCGGTCCATCTCTAACCTGCAAAATCATTAAATAAATGCATTAAACCGTACAGCAGGCATTGCACAAAATAAATAAAATAAACATAAAAACCTATGTGCTTAGGACCTTGGTACAATTATTTTGGCATAAATTAGGACTGTAATGAGCGCACATTTATGCACTCATCATCCGCGGCCAAAAGGTGAGTGAAGCTCGTAAGGAAATAGACTCTGAAATTGTAAGGGCCTACTGCAAAAAATACTCTGAAAACGTAAGAGTAAGCACACGCATAAAATGCGATGCCCAAAAGGCGTAAGAGCATGTGTCATTCGTAGTGCATAAGTCCCCGAAAGCATTGGTATATGTCCCCGAAAGCGTTGGTATGTTTCCAAATAAAAAGCGTCAAACCTCATGCCTTAATGTAATGGTCCCGATTGATCAGAGTAGTCTCGATGGCCAAACGAATCCGATTACGGTGAAACAGGGGACTCGACTGGAGTAGTCTCAACGGTGAGATGGAGAAAAGGGGATGGGAATGGTGATTCCGGAGCTAGTCTCGACGGAAGGCTAAGTGTAATGGCTACTGCCACTGCTATGGAACTAAGGAAGAAGATAACTATGGAGGAAACTAGGGTATTCAATTGATTTCTTCTTATTGTCCCATCAATTACAATTCTCAGCCTTTATATAGGCTTTCAATTACGTAATAAAGAGAAAATACATTAATTCCTAAATTAACACGTGTCCGGGGGCCAAGAATATCCGACTGGCAATGAGTACGATCCCTGACATTCTCTTTCCAATCAGCCGTAACGATATTTGTCTTCTTCCACGTCAGCTGTTGGGGTGTGGCGTTGATATACCCAGGGCGACTACTTCCAGAGGCGACGTTGTCCTTTTGTATGGTGGCGACCGGAGGTGAAGGCGCTGGCTAAGAAGGCGGAAGTAGCTGGTTAACGCCATGGCTACGGCTCCACACAACTTCTAGGATTGAGCATCAAAGGGAAGGGTAAATGCATGAATGTTCCCTTTAGGATGCAAGAGGAAGATTGATGTGCCAAATCGCCTTGGATTAATCTTCGTTTGCTCAAAATTAATATTTATCGCCACAATAGTTCCCTCCTCCATGGCGCCGATATCCTCTATCTTTCACAAGGAGCCACGTCAGTTCCTCAAACTTGGTACACAAACCCAAGGCATCATTTAGAACAACATGGATGCCCGTGGCGACGAAGAATCATTAAGGTAAAGCTTATCCGAGAGGGTGACGCCATGGAACAGTCTTCCCTTAGTGAGCCGGCGCCACATTGTCGTCGCCACCCGAGGATATTGTGCAAGAGGTCCATGACATCCCCTCCCCCTTGAGACCCAACTTGTCCTCAAGTTGAGAAGTCGGGGAACTGTCTCGTAACAAAGGTCTTGTCTTCCCAAGTGGCCGATTCGGTTGACAGATTCTCCTACTCAATGAGCCATTGTTCTACCTCTCTGGCCCGCCTTCGAATTATCCGAGTATCTAGAACTAAAGAAGGCCGGACCACCAGGCTGCCTTCATTGTTCATGAGAGGAGGGTCTAACACTGGGGCGGCGCCTTCCCCTATCTTTCTCTTGAGTAGAGATACATGGAATATTGGGTATATGGTGGAGTACGAGGGTAACTCTAGCTTGTAAGCTACTGGCCCTACTGCAGCCAAAATTCTGTAAGGCCCATAGTACCGTGCCGCCAGCTTTAGATTTTTCCTCAGGGCGAGGGATGTCTGTCGGTGAGGTTGCAACTTGAGGAACACAAATTCTCCTTCCTTGAAGCTTTTCTCTGTCCTCCCTTTGCCAGCATAGTGCTTCTGTCGCTCTTGGGCCAACTGAATGTTTTCCCGTAATGTCTTGTCGAGCTTCTACCTAACCACTGCTAAATCCTCTACCGCCGCCACAGGTGTGTTAAGCCCTTTTGCCAAATGTGATTGTGGCGGTGGATACCCATAAAGTGCTTCAAAGGAGGTCATTTAGATACTGTGATGGTAGTTGGTGTTGTAGCACCATTCTGCCATAGCAAGCCAGGTGCTCCACTTATTCGGCCCCTGGAGGGTCATGGCTCTCAAATAATCCTCCAAGCATCTATTGACCCTCTCGGTCTGGCCATCAGATTGTGGGTGATAAGCTGTTGATAAGTTTAGTTTAGCCCCATACAATCTGAATAGTTCCTGCCAAAATAGGCTAGTAAAGATCTTGTCCCGATCCGAGACCATCCTCTTCGGGATGCCATGGAGTCTCACCACATGATCCAAGAACAGCTGGGCAACTTGTGGCGCCGTAAAAGGGTGGGATAAGGCCATGAAGTGGGCATACTTCGTGAAACGGTCCACCATAACTAGTATACACTCCTTCCCATCTGACCTTGGCAATCCTTTTATAAAGTCCATACTGACGTCCTCCCATGCTTGCTTCGATATGGCTAATGGTTGAAGAAGGCTACCATAGTCTTGGATAGTCGCCTTGGTCCTCTGATAAATATCACACTCCTTCACATACTTTGTGACCTCAGCCTTGAGTCATGGCCAATAGAAGCTCCTCTTAACGCGGCACCAAGTGGACTGTTTCCCGCCATGGCCACCTTCAGCAGAGTCGTGGGAAGAGACGAGGATCTGTGTCACACCCCACCCCGGGTGGACCGGCGTACGACCCGTGGACCCATCCACGGACCGCACAAGCCTAACCCCAACCTTAAACAGCGGAAACAAACTCAAATAGGTGGAACTAAAAAGCATCTCTATCAACTAAAAAGGGATCAACAAAATTTCTAAATCAAAACTAGGAATAAAAAAGGGAACAACCTCCCAACCAACAACCCAACTCAACAGAGCTACTCATCCAACTCAAAATGAACTCAAGGCACATGCGCCACAAATCCAATGACATCAAATGGAACTGAACGGTCAACCAAATCTTAATCTCAATACTAAAAACTAAACAAACAGTGGAAAGATCAGTCAACACCCTATGAGGCCACGTCGTCTCCCTGCCGCATCCTCCTAGCGAGAAACCTAACTTGCACAACAACATTCAATCGGGGGTGTACACAGGGTCAGAATAGAAACCAGATAGAGGAACATAATATAATAAAACTACAGCTTCCATGAGGTGTGGTAGTGGCCCGAATCAAACGTCATATAACCAAGCTCGATCACCTTAGTCCGTAGCACGGAGGTGACCGGGAAGTAACAGGAGGGGGGCACGTCCCACAGGTACAAAGAGGAACTCATGGAAGATATCACGTGAGAGAGATGACGGTACGAGGAATATATTTTAAACACAACTCAAAACATAATGTAAAGCGTACCGTCACATGAAACCATAAAGTCCTCTATCGTTCCAGAAGAACGTAAATACAATCATGACATAATCACGATAAAATCCAACGGTAAGCCGCAATATATAAATATAATCAACGCGCATAAAACCTCATACTACAACATGAAATCTCAAGGGTAAGTAGTGATATAGGAAAACACATCATAAAACAATCACAGGTCTCCA
>JAOWBR010192211.1:0-10047 GCA_028571145.1 Dionaea muscipula
GGGTTTTTAGTTTTTCGGGTTTTCTTTTAGTTGGTTTTGATGTGTTAACACCTCGGGTTCCGGTAGGGTTTCTTGTACCCCTATAAAACACGTATTTTGAACATATCTAACGGTTCGGATCGGCCCAAAACGTTTCAGAAAAAGTTATAGAGCGTATTTTGAAATCGGCCCAAAACGTACTTTTCGACGTCCGGATGGAGCCCTTCCTATCATTATTGGACGTCGAACGTGAAACGTGAAATGTCTTAGAATGCCTTTTTCCACACATCTACTAGTTCGGATCGTCTCAAGTCACTTTAAAATGGATAGGCATTTAGTTTGGCGTTTAAATGACCTTCCCTAATAAATAAATATGAAAGTGAAACTTAATTCCCTTGACTGTCATGTTAGCTTGATCTATCTTTTTGCCTTTTGATTGATCTCTCATGGAATGGAACACATGGTCCACACACATGCATCAATCACCACCACTCATTGATCATTCAACTCTAATTTAGCCATACACTGACTTTCAAGTATATATTAATCTTCTTTTGACTGGTATCAGAAAATTAAATCTTGTGTTATCCCTCTTTGACATTCTTGATCTTATCCAACCTAAATTTATGATCGATGCCGTGATTCATGTGACTTCTTCTGATAATTAAGTACAACTAACAAAGGATTCAACTTATTCTTTTGAATATATATGCAGCAAGAAATCAGATAAGGGACTTACTTGCCAGCAACGAAGGGAACACCTTTTGAAAAATTATCAGGAATATCACCCTGTAAACCGGATATGATCGCGGTCATCTCTTGTACAATTGCCGGATCTTCGCTGTAACTCTCATAGCACCTGCCCCATCTTGGATCTCTACAGACCTAGCTAGCCATGATCATGACAAAGTGTAAACAGATTGAAAATCCTTAATAATCTACAGCTCCTTAATTGTTGTTTGTAGATTTACTTAATTTTCTGCTGGGAAATGATATGATTGGGAATATAATCATATATATATACACGTTCTCACCGCGATACATGGTGCAAATACATAAGGGATGCCGGTAGCTCTAACTTCAAGAGCAGTCGCAGCCCCGGCCTTCTTGACAAGCTCAGGATCCCTGTTTGATAGCACAACCACAGCGATGGCAGGATCAAAATTTAGAGCAGCATCCATTGGAGATGCTATTACTCTGAGTTGAAATTAATTAATATAACCCATGAAACTAGACTTTCACACCACCTACAACACTGATGAATCAATCCCATAATCCCCTGATCTCTATTGGTTTGGTTTGGTTTGGTTTGGTTTGCATCATGATCCCATCCCCCTCCTCATGCTTTATAAAAAGTGCATGCCTAAGATCACAAATTATACCATTCCAAACCAATCAAATTTCTCATCCTCTTATTTCATCTATCCCTATACCATAGACTTTAGACTTTTTACTTGAAATTAAGATGCACAAATAAAATAGCTGCAGCTAGAATTAATCTGCATGCAATATAGTGTATGTATGATGATTACCTAGTTGCCCCCATGCCTATGTTGTGGGGGAAAATGGTGGCCTTGTACACATTGTTGTGGCCGTGAACCGCGTCGATCCCATAGATCATCGGGATCCCTAGACGTGTGGATAGAGAACCCTTTTGGAAGTCGTTAACCATCTCGATCCAGGTCTCGGGAGATGCCCGTTCTGCCGGAACACTTCCTCCCCCGCTCAACACGCTCCCTGCAGCCGGCAGGCATCACAAGGACAGGACAGTACTCAATTAATATTAGTACCATTTCTCTTGGAATATATATATACATGCATATTAATTATAACAAAAGGAATTCAACAAGAGTTTGGTCTTAATTATTACCAATCATGTATTTCTTCATTACATCAGTGGAGGCAACGCTTCTATCGATTTGCGTCATCTGACCGATCTTCTCTGCTAGGGTCATGCGGCCGATTAGGTCCTTTATTCGAGCACCTAACGGCTGCTTTGGATCTTTGTACTTGAGATACGTTGCTGCATCGGACATTGATGTCAAGTGATCACAAAGAAAAAGAATCCCCATCAACAATGAGGAGATCACAACTCTTCTTCCCATTTTGATTTCTCCCTCGTTGGTGTTGGTCTCTCTTCACCTTTCAAAAGCCAAAAGTACACATACATACATACATTGTAAGGAGAAACAATCAAAACACAAGCAGTGGAGTGGAGTGGATAAATTATAAGTTGAACATCATGACACAGAATTGGGAAAACCAAGCTCCCAATATCAACTGACCATGTCTTCACTAATATGGCAAAACATGGAGTGGAATACAACGCATCACATATTTGCTTAAATTTTTGTCCCACCCGGCCCCCAATAGGTAAAAGACAACAATTATTGATTGTATCACATAATAAGGAAAAAAAAACACAAACACCATTCCCCGGTGAATACACGAACTAAAACACGAAGGGGGATAACACCATTAAACCGTTGTGTATTCATTTTCCTTCCTTTTTAGTTCGTGTTTTCACCCGGGGTGGCCAAAAGAATTCAATAATTATATATATATATATATGAACAAGATTTACTTACCTTATACACCAATATATAGAGAAAGCAAGGAACCAGCAGTGAGAGGAGGAGGAGGAGGATGTGTTAGGTTGAATAATGGCTTGCTGCTTGCTGCAGGAAATGTGGTGACTATTTATCTTCTTTTTGTTTGTTTTTTTGGGTGTGGATGTGCCATGTGTGCATTGAAATGAATGAGTTTTGCTTTTGGTCTTTGGCTGAGTATTACTGTATTTTTGACTTGCTTAAATTGAGTAAACAAGCTGTGTCCAATATTGCTTCATGATTGTCGAATTCACGTGCCCAGTCTAGCATATATATTTTCATACGTAAATTCCGTGATCTATGATCTATGATCACATTTCAGTCGCTAAAAAAATATGAAATCTGCAAAAGAATAAATAAACACCACACAAAAAAATATGATATCCGTGTACCCGTGGAAAAAAAATAAAAACTAAAAAATATCAACCATATAATATTTTTAAAACATAAAATAAAAAAAACAATAAAAAATAACTTTTCATCTTTCCTCCTCTTTCTCTTCTTTAATTCTCTCTTTTCCCCACATACCTTTCTCTCTTTTTCCCCACATACCTTTCTCTCTCTTATTTAATTCTTCTTTTCTCTCTCTCTTCATCAATACGCTTTTCTCTCTCTTCATCAATACGCATGTCCATGTATCATTGGTTTAAAAAATATGTTAGTCACAACTTGTATCATTAATTATTTGTCTACAATATTTATCTACAATTTTAAAAAGTGCTCTTATATTATATAGATGATCATCCACTATGTTAACATTACAGCTCAGAATCATTTAAAACGTTTAATTGTTTTATATTGAAATCCAGTTCCAGTCAATGAATTTGGATAAACATGACAAGGACATAGAAGGTTAGAAACTGCACGTTGTTGTCAATAGGCGTGGAGACAGGCTGGTGGATTTCTAATTTTGAATAGTATACTATTCGACCCATTTTAAATTACAACGGGCTGGTAACAATTAATCTTATAATTTTAATATTGGAATCAAAGTTAAACTCGTGGATATATTCATTTGGAAATCAATTTCTATAATATGAAAAATTAATCTGCTTAATAAAACAAATACACGATCTAATAACAAAATTTAAAAAACTAATTGAAGTACAAGAGATTCTATGTTCTCGCCTAATGCACATCAATCCTAAATTTGCTAATTTTATATTTTTAGTTTTTATTACTCAATAAAAACATGAACAAGTTAACTTGTTACCTCCTTTGTAAATAGATAAAAAAATGCAGCCTCCATCATTTCCATATGGAGTACATGTAGAACTTTATAATATCCATGTTTATGGACAAGAAACAAAGGAAATAGAAGCAAAGTCATGTTCTTCTCTGGACAAATTTGCTGCAGTCAAGCAATGTGTTGGGTGCGGCTGTAGGGCGTGGCTCGCGTAATTGCAAGATTTATAAGTCAAAAAGGGGAATCAAATTCAAAGCCCGCACATTAATCACACAAAAACACGAAGCCATGGAAAGTAAACTGACAGACAGCATCTACTTAGGTACTACAGGAACTCAAAAACACTTCCCTAATTTTGCTTTTGCTGAGCAGGAAACTCCTCAAAGCACATTTCATCTCGAGTACATCTCTGGATAATCCCTGCAATTGTTTCAGTTTTCTTCATGAAGCATGATCAATACAGTTTAAGAACAACACGATGTTCACAAAACAAGAAAAGTAATTGACAACGTGCAGCCAATTGGATGATCAGCACACATCCTTCACAGTAACATAGCACCACCATTGGTATATGTCCTTCAACCATTAGATTCCAGATGATGATGAACCATTAGATTCCAGTACAGGGCAATCCGTTTGTGTCTGTAATGCTCCCCGAAACGGTCAGCCCTAGCAGCAAACGAGAAGAGTCAGTTGTTGAACAGATATAACATCATACAGCATGACAAGGAGCTGACTACCGATCATGTCTCTGGAACTTCAGCAGGGAAATACCCGTTGAGCAATGGAGTTATAGGTTTATTGGTAAATGACAAACAGAGACATACTGATGCAATTTCCGTCCCCGTAGCACAGTTCTGGGACAGGAGGTGACATGGTACAAACCATGGGGAAGTCCTTTCCTCACATCATAGCTACAGAGAGCAATTTTTCCTCACAACTACTAGAAAAGAGGTCGTAATTTAACAATGGAAGCCTGTCAAAGGAGGGCTTTGCTCCAGAAAATTGAAGATGAGGTAGATGTTGTTACCCAACTCACATTTTTTTTTTTCTGAAATGGGTAATTTTTTATAGGGTAGAGATACCTATACATAGACAAAACTTCTATTAAGGATGTCTTTAATAGTGGAATTAGTGTGGAGTTTGTTTGGCCGTTGAATTTGACAAATCAAAGGCTGAGATTGATTGGTAGTGGGTGAATAGTAAATACTATTGGTAGTAGGTGAATAGTGAGTGAGCTACTGTTTATTCGAGATTAAATCTTGACCTTTGATTTGTCAAATCCGATGGCCGAAAAAAGCCCATATTACTGTTCATTTACGGATGTCCGTAATAAAAGGGGAGAGTGCCTATATATATTATGCCATTATTAATTTGTCTGCCATTGGTTCTTATCATAAAACAAGAAGAAACTGTTGGAGTGGTCAACTATAATGTGCTGATGGGTAGAAAAAGTGCTAGTAAGAAACAGAGATTACCAATGTTAAACAGAGATTAAAATCACATGCAATGCCATTATAAATTAACAGAATATGTGAACACAACTAATACCCAAAGAATGAACCAGACAAGATCTTACGCACATTATCTGTGGCTAGTGAACTACAATTCACTGTAATTACGCCAAACTGCACGAAATTCCTCACGGAAAGTGTTGAGACGAGCTTTCAAGTTGGGAGTTCTAAAGCTGGCGTGGAGAAGCATAGCTGAGGGATGGAAAAATATCACAAAAATATCAAACCAAAACATGCATCATAACAGACAGAAAAAAAAGAACCTGCAGGAGTTTGACCTACCAAGAAGACCGACTGCAACAGTCCACAGCACAGTCAGAAGACCACAAGATAGAAACCAAATCAGGAAGCTTGCTGAATGAATAAAGCAAATACAGAGAAGTCAGCATTCCAACAGTAACATCAGAAAAATAAACGGGTACAAGTAATTGGTTATACTATCAAAATGCAAGAGTACAAATGTTCCCCCCATATACCAGCAGAGAAGGTCGATACAAACACCCAACGAGGTCGGCCACATATATAAATTGATCTTTTATCCGATGGACGTCCACGAATAACAGGCCTAGCACCAAAGTAAACCTTTCAGAAGCTTGGAGCATAAAAGACTATTAAACAAATAAATAGAAGTATATAAATGAGAGGGGAAGCAACTCACGTAAGTGGAGGCCTCATTTTGGCTGCTAGATGTGGGGAGAACTGCCTAACAGATCTTGTTACCTTCTCACTAAAAGTCCCAGCAAAGCTGCAGAAGCAGGATTAACATCATCAATCACAGACATGACAGACTACTAGAAGAAAAAAACGGCATACTACTGATGAAAAATCCTGGTTAATCCTTTAAACTAATAAGAATCCTTGCCTGATCTACCATGATTTGGATACTTAATACCAGTGTAGTACTGTCATTCTCTAGGTTCCAGGGTTGCAGTAACAAAGCAAACAAGCAAAGCAAACAAGCCATCATACTGCATGGTATAGCGGACAAGGAAACTCCATAGAAACAGCATCATTCCAACAAGGGTTCACTTTGACACCTATAGTAACTCCGAAACAACTAAGAATTGCTACATGCTAGTGATCTACTTCACCTTCTTCATCAGTAAGCAGTAGCATTGGTCACCTGACATTGTGCCAATAAACAAAGCCCTTTACCACCCATAGCCACACAAGGTCTCTCATCAGTAAAGCCACCCAGCTTTTCAAATTTTTTGATTCATTTTTTTCCCAAGAATGAAGATCATTCACATGAACTATAAGAATAGTAGGACTAGCTTTTTAATTTTACCACATAATTATGGTTCATACAACAAACTTATTCTCGATTTTTTCACTACCCTTGTAAATCTATCTCAACTTAAACATTTGCTTAATTAATCCTTCACCAACCAGTAGTTGCCACATTTAAAACAGGAGTTAAGTACAAAAAAAAACTTCGGTAAGGATAGAATTATTCCATTGGTTATGCTGTAAAGAATTAGAAACATTGGATCAGTAAGGAAACAGGATAATGAGCAATTCATGTATAGTGGGACATTACTTGGGATAGTTATTATGGCAGAGACAAGAAATGTTGAGTGCCAAATTACCAAGAGAAACACTTTGATTTTGCAAAAGAAGCGAGTCCATCAACTCAAACACACCTTAACCACCTTCTTTGCAAGTCAATTGTGAACACAACAAAGCATAGACGATGCACTAACCTCTGAAGCTAAACATGGACTAAAACACTTTTACAAGTCAATCATGCTTCTTATTCATTTGTCTAGTGCTTTGTGGACCAGTGACATTCTTTTTTATTCGCTCAGTGCAATTAAGATACATCAACCTTACAAAGTCTGTAAGGGTGCATCAGCTCAAGCTCAAGTAATGAAGAAAATGGAAATAAAAGCTTGTGTTTCCTGCAGAATTGCTCTACATTCTTCCCTTCACTGTTCACTAGTAAAAACTGAAGCAAATAAGTAAAGGATGAACCAGCACACCTGTCATTGAGGAAAGCAATGCTAAGAGCTGTCAACAAAGCTGCGACAATGGCAAGTGGCCTCCTGAGAAAACCCAAACCTGCATGAACCAAGAAAACAATTGTAGACATACGTTGTATACAAAGTAAGGATATCCTCCATGTAAAAGTGCAAAGAAATCAATGAATGTTACTGTATTCTCCACTAACCGAGAATGAAGACTATCAGAATAAAGTAGTTCGTTCTGTAGCTGCATATTTACAAATGAAAAGAAGTTCAATATTAGTGAATGAAGAGAAAAATGGTTTGCTAAACACGAAAACACTAAGTTCAGAAGTTGAGCAACAGGCCCAAGGATGAGGCACAGCAGGAGAAGAGAGAGGGGAGACACAGCATCAACAAAGAGAAATAAAAAGACCACCAAATCCAAGGAAACGAGGTCACATGATGTAACTCCCCGTGAGAGCATTCAACAATCCAACTCACTATCACATCGACAACATGGAAAACTTTCAACAATTTTGAAGTATTAAGAAGAGCATCCGATCTCAAATTTGCGGCCCGGCTTAAATTCTTCGAAATTTACTCCCTCCAAAGCTGTCTTGCCTCCACATCTCTATGTTTTACAGAGCAAAAACCAAAGTTTCAATACCTCTCAAACTTTCAATACATCTCAAAACCTTTCACCACTTGATTTTCCATAACTTATCAAGAAAAAGAACCCACCACACGATCCAAAATCTAACAAAAACACTACAAAAGGCAACACCTCAAATCGATTTCATCATTCACAACTCATCGTAACCACATTCAAAGCCAAGCAGCATGTATGCGGCTATTAATCAATCTATTCCCCACCATTCAAATTCACTGAAAATTAGAGCAAGCCAAGCAAAAATCACGGCAGAAACAAAAACTAATTGAAACAACTCGCAACGAGACCAAAGCAACAAAACGAAATAATACATGAACTCTAGCAGAGAATTGATAGAGTGAAAAGAAAGAAAAAGTCGGAGAGGGGAGTACTAGTAGAGATTGCATTTGAGCCGGCTGTTCCATTTAGCATAGGATCGAGGGATGGTGAATCGGGAGAAGAACTCAGACAGAGGACGAGGAGGAGATGACCAATCCACTTCTCTGAGCGCGTCGATCAGATCTTCCGCTGTTACGCTTCCCCAATCCATCTGCTTCGATCAAAATTCCAGAATCGAAACGAACTTCTCTATCTCCCACTGAAATCAAACCCTAGAAATACAAATTTCGCTGTCGAATTAGGATTCGTTGATTCGATTCGATAAATCTGATGAAGAATTCTGGAAATAGCTTTGCAGGCAATGAAATTATTGAATGGACGAAGAAAACGATTTGGTTTTGAGTCGGAATTGATAGTTTCTTCTGTGGAAGGGACTAGAAGCGCAGGCTCCGCTGAGAGCCTTCCCCTCCCGCAAGTTTCTTTCAGTTTACAACTTTACTTGCTCAGCTACAAACACACAACCCCAACTTGAGAAAACATTCCACGAAGTTTCATCTCTTCTCAACCTGCCTACCGTGCTTGGCCTGATGGAGTCCACCCATGAGTTTGTTCAATCAAAAAGCATATTTCTTTCGGCATACCCGTTGTGCCGAGCACACCGGCTCATTTTTTTTTTATATAATTTTAACGTTACAGTAGTATACTATTGAAATAGTTGAAGAAAAACGGTAATATATTACAGTTTAGCCCTTTGAATACCAAAAAAAGGAACGAACGATAAGCACAGGAGCCCTTCGTCTTCTTCCTCAACCGCGATTTTCGACCATTGAAGGGAACGATCACAGCACCAGCGACCACCACCATCGAAGGCTACCACCAACGACCACCACCATCACTGGCGACCACCACCGAAGACCACTGACGAGGAGCAGAAATTGGCACACCGACGAGCAGAAATTGACACCATCGACGATCACCGACGTGGGTAAGCTTCGATCCACCCTTGTTTTACCTAGATTTCGTGCTTTTGTGTTTGGTGGCCATGAATGGCGTTTGGTAGTAGCGGTCGATGGTTCTAGGTGGCTGTGGTGGTGTTGCAGGCGGTTGGTGGTGTTTGGTGGTGGATGTGATCGGTTAGAAGGTGATTTGGTGGTGGTTGTGGGTGGTGGCAGGTGGGCAGTGATGTGCTGGTTGCCAGAAGTGGTTTGGTGGCTGCCGGAGGTTGTTTGGTGGCTGCTAGAGGTGGTGGTGAGCTGCCGGAGACGATTTTCGATCACCTTCGGTGGCTCGATGACTGCACGGGGTCGTTTAACGGTCTCCGGGTGTGCCGTTTTTCTGTTTTTATTTATTTTATGTTGATTATTTGTTTAGGATGAGATTAGTTGAGATGATTTTAGGATAGAAATTAGTTTGGTCGCCGTTAATTGTAAGTTAGGTATAAATTTGATGTAGATTGACGAAAAAATGATGTAAATAGAGTAAAACGTACTAAAATGTTAAAATTTTGATATAAAGTGATGAAAAGTGATGAAACCATGTTAGAAATGTATGAAAAATGAATATTTGATGAATTTATTCATGATTTCTGATGCTCTTGGAAAAATTCCGGGAGCGGTCAGCACCTAGGACCCTCCAAAGACAATCATCAAAGTTGATATACAGGGATTTACCCCTTGATAAGTGAACCAGCAGACCAAACGGATCGACCGGGCTTTTTCAGGAATTTCAGTGCACGCTCGGTAGTGCAGGCTCGGTATCGCGGTCGGCAGTGCACGCTCGGTATGAGCCTCGGTAGTGCAGGCTCGGTTTTCTCTTTGAACTCACC
>JAOWBR010192222.1:0-18962 GCA_028571145.1 Dionaea muscipula
CATCAGAACTCCGCAATTAAGCGTGCTTGGACTGGAGTAGTCCTCAGGATGGATGACCTCCTGGGAAGTACTATCCAAGTTTGGGTAGGGGTAGTAAGTCTTCATATCAGGTCGTGGTAAGCACGACTGCACGCTACCCCGGGCACATGCCAGTCCGCCGCGCTCCGAGCGCGTCCATGTTTCATCCAGAAACGGGTGATAACAAATGTTATACACGGGAAAAAATACGCCATGAGACTGGATATAATTCCCGAACCGAAAGAAGAAGCTTATCAGACATGATATGAAAGACTATATCACCATCTGGTTAACCACTTTTCGTGGAGTAGAGTTCATCAGAACTCTGCAGTTAAGTATGCTTGGACTGGAGTAGTCCTCAGGATGAGTAACCTCTTGGGAAGTACTATCCAAGTACGGGTGAGGGTAGTCAGTCTTTATAACAGGTCGTGGTAAGCACGGCTGTACGCTGCCCCAGACACACGCCAGCCCGCCGCGCTCCGAGCGCTTCCAAGTTTCGCCCAGAAACGGGTGATAACAAATACAATAGAAACCTAGCTATATATACACACTGGTTGGGAATCTCTGACAGTCGCCTGATGAATGAGAGCCACCCATTCTATAACAGAAAACTCCACCACGATGTCTAATCTTCACCATTGATGATGAACGACAATGATGAACGATCCACGTCAAGCTCACTTGATCTATTCAGTCGGAGAAGATGACCGTGGATGATGACGAAGACTGCCTCTGCTCTGCTCGTTGCTCGTGACTTGCTGTGGAGTAAATGAAGATGAAAGAAGAAAACAGCAGCGGAAGTTGGGCCAAAGCCCTTCAACCCAAGCCAATCAAAGCCCATGGTTAAATGGGCCCAAAACTGGCCCACTTGAGAAAAAACTCATCACACATCAATCTTTATTCATAATCCTAAAAAAAATTTAACGATTCTGATTCTGTTACAACAGTTACAACATTTTTTTTTTGTTGTAACTATATCATTTTCGAATTAATTAGGACCGCACTTTTATAGAACGGTTTCGGGTCAATACCTAATTCCGATTCAAAAACAGAACAATCGATTTTCGGTATGATGGAGAATATATAATGGTTTAATCATCAAACTTTCATATATTCTTTAATTTTTTTTTTTATTATTAAACAAGAGAATACATGACCGGAACCTTTTTAAAAAAAATAAAAAATTTCTTAATATACTGGAGAACACAAGACCGTTTGATCATCAAACCATTGTGTATTCATCTAAATAAAAAAATTTATCTAGCTTAACCATCGTCAGTTCGTCCGCCGGAAATCAATGGTTAGGATCCGAACTTTTTTAAACCTAAATTATAAATTTTTTAATCAACCATTCGGATTTTTTTTTTTATACATATCATTTGAAAAGTTACTGAATTTTTAAACCTAAATTATAAATATTTTAATCAACCAATCACATACACGGGCTACAATCTTAAAAATACATTGTGAACTAGGACCTCGTTTCATCTGAAATGAAGACTCACCCCGCCAAACCGATCTGAGGCTCAACCTGTTTATACTTTCAAAATAGAAACCTGACCCGTCTGAGTGAGGAGTAAAAACTCACTTCATCTTATTGATTGAATAGTCTACACATATATAGATTTACAATTGAATCAAATAGTTGATAAAAATATAGAAATTAATTATTCTAGCAGATTTTGTGGCTTAATTTCCTTGTCTGCTCCAGAGAAGATAATCCTTTAGAATCATTCAGATCCAATGGATTTGCTGCTGCGATCGTGGGCTTGGACTGCTCATCAGATGTTCTGCTCATATCCCACCGCAAGCTCAAGGACGGGTGGTCCCGGATCATGAGCTTGTCACGAAGAGAAACAAAAGATGAGACAAACAGTGACTTAGTAAAGATGTCGGCCACCTGTTGCCGGAACATAAGCAACTTTGAGTGCGCCAGCCCGGATGTAATCATGAACAAAGTGAACATCAACGTCGATATGCTTGGTGCGGCCATGAAAGACCGGATTCTAGGAAAGATAAATGACACTCTTGTTGTCACAGAAGAGCATAGGGGAAGAGGACAAAGAGATGTCGAGCCGCTGCAGAAGATGAACAAACCAGATCACTTCAACTACTGTTGCGGCTAGAGCGTGATATTCGGCTTCAGAACTAGATCGTGACATAGTGGGTTGCTTCTTCGCACCCCAGGAAACGAGGTTAGGACCCAGATAAATAGCAAAGTCGGTGGTGGACCGCTGAGAGTCCGGGCAGCCAACCTAATCGACATCCGAGAAGCAACAAAGAGAAAAGTGAGCGACTTTATGAAAATACAGGCCCATAGTAAGAGTTCCTTCTGTGTGCCCTCCGAATCAGTCTGATGGAAACCCAAATTTTAAGGGACAATGGTCACGGCTCTTCTCTGATAACCAAAGACCGTGTGCTGATTTTCTTATGAAAAAGGTGGAAGGACATTGTGTCGATGGATACCTTGATCTTTCGAATGAATCTGAACTCCAAAAATTTATCTTTGGGCCGAATTTCTGTTTGGTTGGATATTTCTTTGGGAAATAGCCTGGTAATCATGCAGTTAGAAGACTGGTTGAAGGTTGGAAATCTGGTGCTCAATTCCAGTTACATCAAAGTGGGTGGATTATCTTCACATTTCCTGATGAGATGAAGTTGCTCTCGGTCCTTCAAGGCGGTCCATATGTAGTCAGTGGCCAAATTCTGGTTATTCGACATATGCCACAATATTTTGACTTCACTACGGAGGGGAGGAGTTTGATCCCATTATGGGTTACCTTACCGAACATCCCACTTCGTATGCTAAGAAAGGAGTTTCTTGAGCTTCTATGTTCTCAGTTGGGTACTCCGATCATGACAGATAAACTTACGCACACACTACAAAGAGTTTCTTTTGCTCAAATTCTTGTAGAAGTAGACTTGGCCAAACCATTTCTATCGGAAATCAAAGTAAAACTGTCGGGCAATCATGTTTATGTGCAACAAGTGGTTTATGAGAAAAAACCGAAGTTTTGCTCTATTTGTTGGGCAAATGGCCATCAGGATTCTAATTGCCGAAGAAACTTGAAGAAAGTTTGGGTTCCTAAGACTCAAACAACAGCTGCAACCACATATGAGGTTTCACAGAACCAGAATATACATGGTGATAAGGATAGTAATATGCCGATGGAGAAAGCCCCTAGCTGTCCTATTAAGGAATGTGACAAAATCTGTTTACCTCCTTCTTATCCCAGGATATTAGCACAAGGGGAAAGAATTGATGCTGATAATGACATAGTTGTTGGTTGCTCTGATACAGATGAACCTCGATTCCTGGAGGAGGCTGCTGGATGTTCACCTCGACCATTGGCTATTGCTAGAAACTTCCTGGATACAACATATGGAAATAAATCTCTTGATCCGGATGGATTTCAACTGGTCCGGAAAAAAGGTAGACAGAAACCAAGGAAACCAGTGAAAGATCATATGGAGCACCATCAAGATCTTCCGGGATCTTCCAAAGGCCGATCATCCCATTGACTTAATTATGATAATTGCTTTTTGGAATATCCGGGGACTTAATAAAAGTCTAAAGCAGAAAGAGATTCAACGAATTCTCCGGGCTCATAACATCGACTTTTTGGCTATTTTGGAAACAAAATTATCGGAGGTCAAACTGCACAGGATGATGAACTCCTCCTTTGTGGGATGGGATTTTGCCTCCAATTTTTTGTGCCACCCGGCTGGACGCATTTTGGCCCTTTGGAACCCACAGACAATCACAGCTGATGTTCATGACACTACTGATCAGGTGATAAACTTCTTGATTTCATGTCGACGTACTGACCACTCTTTTTGGTGTTCAGTTGTCTATGGATTGTATTCTTTTGCAGATCGGCGGGAGTTATGGACTACTCTTCTTCAGTTCTGGAATCACAGTCAACGACCATGGCTTGTTATGGGGGACTTTAATTATATTTGCGATCCCTCTGACCGCAAAAATGGAGCTCTGGTGCACCCCTATGAAACAGCGGATTTCATGAATCTGCGACATAAGACAGGTTTATCTGATTGGCCGTTTTCTGGACTGCATTTTACATGGATAAATAACCGAACTTGGTGCAAGCTTGATCGGGCCTTAGTCACTCCTAATTGGATGGATCTTGATCGGCATTCTACTGCATGCTTCCATCAGTTAGGATTATTCTCGGACCACTCTCTCTGTACCATGCATATTTTTGATCATGCTACTGGAGGGCGGCACTCCTTTAAGTTCTTAAATCTATGGTGTTCTCATGATGATTTTGAGATGCTTGTTTCAGCTAGATGGAATATGCAATTCATTGGTTGCCCCATGTACACTGTCATGAGAAGATTGAAGCTTCTAAAAGCTGACTTCCGTCAGCTCAATGAAAAACATTTCTCGCATATTTCCAATAGAGTGTCCAGACTTAAAGATGAATTAAAAGATGCCTACCAGCAACTTCATGATGACCCTACTAATCATGCTCTGCAACAACATGTAGCTGCCCTCAAACATCAGTGCTTTCGATTGGCGGAAGCGGAACGATCTTTCTTGACCCAAAAGGCGAAGGCACACTACTTCAAAAATAGTGACCGAAGTACGACATTTTTCCATGCACTAATAAGGAAGAAAACAACACAATCACATATTGCCTCAGTTGAGAGAGCAGACGGGACACAGACTGCCACCCCACATGATACTGCTATGGAGTTTGTGAAATTTTATATTCGATTACTTGGAACACATGAACCGATGGCAGATGCTTCATGGGATCAGATCATTTCTGGAGCTCGATTATCCACTGAACAACAACAATTCCTCTGCCAACCGGTCACAGCTAAGCATGTTAAAGATGCACTTTGGAGTATTGGGGAGGATAAAGCACTGGGGCCGGATGGTTACACGTCGGCTTTTTTTAAGAGAGCTTGGCATATTATAAGCCATGATATTATAGCTGCTGTCCAGGATTTCTTCATCACTGGCCGCCTTCTCAAGCAGGTTAATCACTCTGCTCTTGTCCTTATACCGAAGCATCTTCATGCAAGACGGGTTGATGAATTCCGGCCCATCGCATGCTGCAATGTTATATATAAAATTATATCAAAGATTCTTGCTGCAAGATTAGGGACTGTTCTTGATTCTCTCATTAATCCAGCACAGGCAGCCTTTATTCAAGGGCGCTACATGATCGAAAACATTTATTTGGTCCACGAGCTCATAAGAAGATACCTAAGAAAACGGATCTCCCCCCGATGTTTCTTTAAAATCGATCTCCGCAAGGCCTATGATTCAGTCAACTGGGACTTCCTCCGAGGCATGCTTTCTGCCCTCAACTTTCCCCCGACCTTTACTAATTTGATTATGACATGCGTTACGACGACATCTTACTCTATCTCAATTAACGGACAGCTCCATGGATTTTTTCCTGGTCGGAAGAGCCTTCGCCAAGGGGATCCACTTTCCCCATACCTATTCGTCATATGCCTTGAGTTTCTTTCACGGCAGCTACAGCTACTCAGGTTCAATGATCAATTCTCCTTTCATCCTATGTGCGGTCAGCTTCACATTACCCATCTTGCGTTCGCGGATGACCTTGTGGTCTTTTACAAAGCTGATTTGAATTCGATTGCTGCGGTTCTTCGTGCTATTCATGCATTCTCGGCTAGCTCTGGACTGCAGGTTAGCATTGCGAAAATATCATTTTTTGCTGCCGGAGTGGATGAGAACAGGCTTAATGATATTGAAACAGTGACGGGATTTCGGCGAGGAACACTTCCTGTTACATATCTTGGAGTTCCATTGGCGGTTTCCCGCATTACATATATCCACTTCAAGCCGTTCCTGGACAAAGTTGGCTCTTACATCGGAGGATGGCTTAGACATACTCTATCTTATGTCGGCCGCCTGGAATTGATCAAAGCCGTTTTACAAGGAGTCGATTGTTTTTGGCTCTCAATTTTTCCCATCCCAAATAACGTACTTTTGGCTATTGAGAAAATGTGTAGGTGTTTCCTTTTTGGAGCTAATGTGCGTAACCCTCCTGCTTCATGGCGTGTTGTGTGTATGCCCAAAACTGAGGGAGGCCTGGGATTGATCCATCTACATACATGGAATAAGGCATTGCTGGCTGTCCATCTATGGGATATTCATCTACATAAAGAAACTTTGTGGATCCAATGGATACATCACTACTACCTTAAAGGGCAATCGGTTTGGACATGGAACCCGACAAAGGAAGCTTCACCATTTATGAAAACGATTATGAGTATTTGCGACGAGCTGATTGTGCATAAAGGTGGCATTCCTGGCCTGCTCCTTTACTTCCAGTCTACTGCCAGGGCCGAAAAAATGAAGACAAAGACGATCTATGAACTTCTTCGGCCAAGGCAATCCAGAATACCTTGGGGCAATGTTGTTAGGCATCATAAAATTGAACCGAAACTTTCTTTCCTCTTATGGATGGCTGCTCGTGGACGTCTCCGAACCAGAGATAACTTAAAAGGGGACATCCCTTCTCGGTTGTGCCTCCTATGTGAGGAATTCGAAGAAACGGCTTCACATTTATTCTTTCTTTGCAGGATGTCCGAGAACATTTGAAAGCAATTACAACAGTGGCTAAATATTCCCATCATGATTGATACTCTACCTATCCTACTTCCATGGCTATAGCGGAGGGCACGAGGAAATGGCCTTCGGGCAACGACCATCCGATTGACTTGTGCGGCTGCTGTGTACTATATATAGGAAAGCCGAAATAATCTCTTATGGCATCATACACCCATGGATAGTGAGGATCGGGTGCGGAAAATTAAAGTACATGTATTTCGATCCATGTACTATACCTTTCCTCACTTTGTTCCAACTGTCAACTTTGGTATTTAGGATGCTTTTGTGATCGGTCCTATTTTGATGTATAGCTTGATCAGGTTGAGCATACTTTTGTACCTACTGTTGGCTGTGACTGACTAGCTTGAGGGTACCCCATGACTTTGTAACTTTGTATCTTTTAGTTGATATGCATGGGCTGTATTCGATGCTTGATATGTACGGGCTGTAGTTGATGCTGTAGTATGCATCACACGATTTTGTAAATGTGTACAGTTATATAATATACTTACCACTTCGAAGAGTTCCTTTGACATAGCGCAAAATACGTTTGGCGGCTTCAAGATGAACTGTAGTATGCCGGTGAAGGAACTGACAGACGTGATTTACAGCATAAGCAATGTCTGGGCGACTAAGCGTTAGATATTGAAGGGATCCAACCAGTCGGCGATAATAGGTGGGATCGGACAGCAACGCAACACCGGTACTGGATAGCTTAACACCAACAACTAGCGACGTCTTCATGGGTTTACAGCCAGACATATCAAACTTATCGAGTAACTGAAGTGCGTACCGTGTTTAGGAGAGGACCAGATTGTCGTTGGTGCGTGAAATTTCTAAACCAAGGAACATGTGTAAGGGATTAAGATCCTTCATATCAAACATAGAGGAGAACTGAGTGACAAGCCGGCGAATGGAGATAAAAGAGCTGTCAGTGATAATTAAATCATCGACGTAGATGAGGAGTAATATGTAATGAGAGCCTTGCCGCCAAATGAAAAAGGAGGTGTCATGATGACTGCCTTGGAAGCCAAGGTGGATGAGATAGGACGTGAATTCATGGAACCAGGAACGGGGTGCCTGTTTTAACCCATATAGCGCCTTATGAAGCCGACAGATATGTGTCGACCGAGAGGAGTCAACAAAGCCACTTGGTTGTTGTAGATAGATTGTTTTACGTAAATCGCCGTGTAAAAACACATTTTTGACGTCCAGCTGGTGAAGAGGCCATTGAAGGGAAACGACAATAGAGAGGACGAGTCGTATGGTGCCCTGCTTGACAACAGGACTAAAAGTTTCGGCATAGTTGATCCCGGGCCTTTGACTGTATCCCTTGGCAACGAGCCGCGCTTTGTAGCAGTCGATTATGCCATCGACTTTAAGTTTGAGGCGATACACCCATTTACTGCCAACCACATTCATGGAAGGGTGATATAGAACAAGGCTCCATGTGTTATTCTTCAGCAGAGCCTGATACTCTTCCTCCATAGCTTGTACCCAGTTTGGGTCAGCAGCTGCAGCTTTGTAAGTTTGTGGTTCGGGTGAAAGAGTGGAGGTGGCTGCAACTAGTACCTGGGGAAGAGGATGGTGGGTAGCCCAAAATGCCTTGGGCTTGTGTGTGCCATCTTTGCTGCGAGTGACCATGGGATGAACAGAAGAAGTAGAGCTGGGCAAGGTTGTAGAAGCTCCGACAGGGGCAGCTGGAGGAATACCGGATGGTGATTGGCAGTGGGCTGGCTGCGGGGTGGCTGCAAGCTGCGGGGTGGCTGCGGGCTGGGTGGGGGCCGATTGGGAGGCGACTGCAGGCTAGGTAGGTGCCGGCGGTAGAGCTGCTAATGGCGGAGCGACTTGCCGGCGTGGGTAAATGATGGGCGAGCCAGGTTGAGTGAGGTGTGGAGGTGGTGAAGTAGGAGACGGTAGCTGAGGACTTTGTGCTGGAGTAGGTAGGAGAGGCGGCAAGTTTGAGACTTTTGAAGCTGCACGACATAGGGGTGCTTGAGATGGGACCCGAAACTGCGAACGACTAATGACAGGGAGGGTCGGCCATTGGTAAAATGCTTTCTTATTGAAGGAGACATGGCGAGAGATATAAATTCTTCTGGTGGTTGGGTCCAGACACCGATAGCCCTTGTGATGGCCAGAGTAGCCGAGAAAAATACACGTAATGCTCTTGAAGTCTAATTTGCCATGGCCGAACGGTTGCATATAGGGGAAGCATAGACAACTGAAAACCTGGAGCAGAGAATAATCCGGTGAGGTGCCGAGAAGGAGAGTATGCGGGATCTTCCCAGATAAAGATTTGGACGACAGGCGGTTGATAAGAAACACCGCAGTAGAGAAAGCATAGGTCCAGTACTCTCGAGGAAGTTGAGAATATGCAAGAAGTGTGAGTCCCATCTCGACAATGTGCCAATGCTTCCGTTCAACAAGTCCATTTTGTTCCGGAGTACCCGGACAGGACATAATATGAGAAATGCCTTCACGACTGAAGTGAGACTGAAGAGCGGAGTTGACATATTCCCCGCCACCATCCGTTTGAATAACTTTGACAAGAGCACTATATTGTCGACGGATGAAGTTAAGAAAGCTGATGAAGATGCCTGCCACTTCAGACTTAAAACGCATAGGGAATACCCATGAAAATCTTGAACATTCATCAACAATAAGTAAATAATAACGATAGTTATCTATAGAAACTACCGAGGAGGGACCCCAAATATCACTATGCAAAGTCTGAAAATTAACAATTGAATAGGAAGCACGTCGTTGAAATGGCAGCTTAGATGTTTTACCCATTTTACAACTTGAACAAACATGCTTATTTAAAGAAGCAGACAGCTTAATAAAGGGTGCTAAAGTCTGTAGCGCTTAAGAGGAGGGATGGCCGAGTCTAGCGTGCCATAATCCACCATCGTCTTTATTCACTTGAAAGCAAACGGAGACGGGCCGAGATGCTGTGGTCGGCTTCAGACGATAGAGGGCACCGTCTCTAGGTCCTGAGAGGATGACTTTCCTGGTCTACAAGTCCTTGATAAAAAAGCCCCAAGGATAAAGGAAAAAGTAACAATGATGCTGTTCGGTGAACTTGGATACACTGAATAAATTTTTTTTGATTTGTGGGACAATAAGTACTTTTTCCAAGATAAGGGATGGAGATAAGATGACAGTGCCAGTAGAGGTAATAGGTAAACCGTTGCCATTTCCAACAATAATATGATCAGATTCGGTGTAAGGTTACATACCTGTAGTTAAGGAGGAGTCGTACGTCATATGGTGTGAGGCCCCAGTATCAAGGTACCAAGTATCATTTGTTTGATCGGTTATCTGGAGGGCGGTAAATGCTTGAGCAGTAGAGGTAGCCGAAGAGGGAGCCTCACATACGTTTGCTTTATGGTTTGGATAACCACATTTATAGCAATATACAGAGGTGGGATCACCAGTGATGGGAGTTGCTCGTTGCTGCCCTCGCCCGCGAGTCCCAGAGCTACGACCCCGAGATGTCGGGCCACGATCACCGCGGCGAGTGAATGAACCATGGCCAAAATTAGAAGTCCGATTATTAGTGACGACAAAATTAGAGGGGGTAGCAGAATCAATAGAGGCAACCATAGCCATAGGAGAAATTGGGGCCGGGTGGTGGGCCTTAAGTCGTTGTTCGAAGTCGGTAAGAGTGACAGCCAATGAATCTAGAGATGGGAGAGGATTGGCAAGGTGGATCGCAGCAACAACAGAGTCATACTCAGTTGGAAGACCGACAAGAATAAGGAAGATGAGGTCCGTGTCGGTGACGGGGTCACCAGCAAGAGCAAACGTGCGAGATAAGGCACGGGCTTGATGAAAATATGCAGTGACAGACTGGGCTTCCTTGGTAAGAAAATGAAGTTCGCGCTTGATGCTTTGGATGCGGGAACGACTAATGCTGCCATAAAGGACCTCCAAGGTAGTCCATATGTCACATGCTGAATCGCAGTGAATAACCTGAAGAAGCACATCGTCAGACAGGGAAGAAGCAATCCATGTGAGAACGAGTTGATCCAGATGCAGCCAGCTCAGCGGCTGGGGAAGAAGCAGCGGGTTTGGGAAGAGATCCGTCTACAAGGCCTAGAAGGCCATGGCAGCGAAGGACCGACAACACTTGCATTTTCCAGACTAGATAATTGTTGGCAGGGAGTTTGGAGGAGATCTCCTGATTAATAAATTTGACAAGGGGAAGAGAGGAGGTGGTGTCGGAGGCGGTCTCGGAGGTGAGGCAGTGAGGGAAGCCATGGAAGCAGCAAAGGAAGAGAGGAGGGCCGCCGGAAAAAGAGGAGGAGGGGGGGGGGGTGCTACGAGTGAAAAGAAAGGGTCACGACTCTCATACCATGAGAGTGGAGGAAAAACTCACTTCATCTTATTGATTGAATAGTCTACACATATATAGATTTACAATTGAATCAAGCAGTTGATAAAAATATGGAAATTAATTATTCTAATAGATTTTGTGGCTTAATTGCCTTGTCTGTTGCAGAGAAGATAATCCTCGAGAATCATCCGGATCCGATGGATTTGTTGTTGCGATCGTGGGCTTGGGCTGCTCATCAGATGTTCCGCTCATACTATCTGGTTCCCGTTAAATCCGATTCAGGTCATATCCGTGATTCATGGATCCAAATGGCCACCACCCCTAGGTGTAAATCTTATGGTACGGATATAGGCTTACGATCATCATCATCATGATCACTTTTCACTAAGTGAAGTTGGGGCCACGTGTTTATTAGGATACATGTACACAAGATTTATAAGATCGGACATATGCTTATTATGATAATTCATAAAATTATAACAATTTTAATCAGCCAATTACATACACTCACCGCAATCTTAAAAATACAACCCGAGTCAAGAGTCTCAAGACCCCATTTCATCCTTAAATGAAGGGAACTCACCCCGTCAAACCAATCCGAGGCGTCAACCTGTTTTTCAATAAAGAAAGAAAGCGTGATTTTCCCACAAAAGACACACACACACATTAACATGACCCTGTGATTTTAATTTTGTCCACTTCCCCTCCCCATATCTTTGACAGGCATATAATTCACGGGACATACACAACACAGACAGTACCCACTGTCCTCCTGTATCAAGTCAAGTGGCCTGGTTACTGGTTAGGCATCAATGTAGCCAGCCCACAACATTGTAAAAGAAGCTATTTTTTTCCTTTAGTCTAAAAAAGACAAACAAACATTAGTTTCACCTGCCCTGTTCCTGTTCAATCTATTCTAGGCCAACCACCACTTTTCAACACTGTAAATTAATGTACCAACTCTCTTTCTTTGGTATGGCGCATGCAGATCAACAAGAAGCTAGCTAGCCCAATATATAGTATCACAGTTCTTTGATTGCTGCTTAATTTGGTTTGACATAAGAGGAGATCAGGAGCAGAGCAGAGGAAAATGAAGAGCTGCTGCTGCTGGGTTGTGGCTTATTTCTTGGCTGTTGCTCTGTTGATCCACAGAAGAGAATCGGAAGTAGTAGCTCAAGTGAAAGCAGAAGATGGGAGTAGGTTTGTTGGAGTAGCAGGTGGTCAGTTGGTGATGAATGGGAGCTCGTTTTACGCCAATGGGTTCAATGCCTATTGGCTAATGTATGTGGCCTCTGACCCATCAACCAGAGACAAAGTCTCCTCCGCTTTCCAAGAGGCATCGAGCCATGGCCTTACCATTGCAAGGACTTGGGCTTTCAGCGACGGTGGATCGTCTCCCCTCCAGTACTCCCCTGGCTCCTACAATGAGGACATGTTCCAAGTTAATTTGTTCCCTAGCTCGGCCTCCCCTCCCCACCCCGCCCCTATTTAATTAATTTGAATCATTAATTCTCTAGCTAGCTTCTTAATTAATTATAATGTGCGTGTTATCATGTGGGCAAATATAAATTCTTCTCTCTTTCTGTCGTATCAAATAGGGGCTTGATTATGTGATCTCGGAGGCGAGAAGATACGGGATAAAGCTGGTGCTGAGCTTGGTGAATGAATATGAAGATTATGGAGGCAAGAAACAGTATGTGGAATGGGCTAGAGCTAGATCAGGCCAAGGACAGCATTTGTCTTCTGATGATGACTTCTTTACTAGCCCTGTAGTCAAGGGATACTACAAGAATCACATCAAGGTAACATACATATCATCATCTAGTCTAGAATATATAGGAAAGAGCCCGGCCGAGAGTACTTTAATATATATATATATAGTGTCTTGCATGCATGCATGCATGCAACAACAGACTATTCTAACAAGACGCAATAGCATTCACGGAGTTGCATACAAAGACGATCCAACGATCATGGCCTGGGAGCTTATCAATGAGCCAAAATGCACTTCTGATTTATCAGGCAATACCCTTCAGGTAATTAACTCCACGACGATCACCTGCAATATATAATTCAATAATAATCTTACTAGCTGCTTCTATCTTACAGCTGCATTAATTAATTAATTAATGTGTTTGTTGATTTTGTGTTGCAGTCATGGATTGCAGAGATGGCTTCCTACTTGAAATCCATAGATGGAAACCACTTGGTAGAAATTGGACTAGAAGGGTTCTATGGAGATTCTTCACCAGAGAGGAAGAAGCAGTACAATCCAACTTATTCTTTCCAATCAGGCACTGATTTCATTGCCAATAACCAGATTCCTGACATAGATTTTGCCACCGTCCACTCCTACCCCGACCAATGGTAACTAACTTAAATAGACTTAATTTGTGAATCCCGATGAGTTATGTTGACGGCGGGCAATGGTGTGCATCGCATTGCATTGCATTGCAGGCTATCAGACTCCACCGTCGAAGCCCAGAATTCGTTCTTAACACGTTGGATAAGCAGCCACATTGAAGATGCACAGAACATCCTTCAGAAGCCGGTTCTCTTTGCTGAGTTTGGAAAGTCGTATAAATATTCCGGCTACAGCACATCCGGCAGGGATCAGCTGTATAATACAGTATACTCTGCCGTGTACTCGTCAGCCAGCAGTGGAGGTGCAGCAGCTGGCAGCATGTTCTGGCAACTTTTGACTAGAGACCTCGACTCGCTGAGGGACGGGTACGAGATCGTGCTCAGCGAGAGTCCTGACATAGCTAGTGTTATACACGAGCAGTCTCTGAGGATGTCTGGGATCAGCTGGAACAAGACCACAAAAGCAGGAAATTGAAGACAAGCAAATGAAATTCAATTCACCCAGCAAAATAATTAATAGTACTAGCTATCACCAATGTATCATGATAAAAAAGTTAGTAATTTACATCAGGAAATGAGCCGAGCCCTATTCGAGAGTTTATTATTATTTGTACAAGTTACAGCCTAGAGGGAGGTCCAATCCAAGCTAACTTCCTGCTAATTTATAATCAGCTAGCTCTCTGCCAATGGCTCAAAATCAACCTGGAGAAAGACTACTTCCCAAGCAGTTCAAATGACTGAGCCATCTATTATTGTTGCATTCTTCAATACGACGGTGATCCCGGACCTAATATAGAAGCCCTCACTGGGTCTGTCTGCTTCTTCGACGCCCTGCAAAATCCACCATCAAACAACAAGATAATATGGGATCGAGGAGGATATGGGTACTCATGACAACATTGAAGTTAGAAGCACAACTTACATCTTTATTCGAGATTATGACGTTTTTCCCTATTCTGGCATTCTTGTCAATTATGCAATTCCTTCAAGAAATTAATCACACGGCGTTGGTTAGTTAGTTAGTTAGTACTTTACTTATGTATGTGAACCATGCAGGGATGGCTTGAGGAGAGGCTGGCTATAATATCAATTATCCATGTGAAAGATACTCTTCTCACCTGATCTTGGTGTTTAAGCCAACACCAATGGGCACCTTTCCCTCGGCCAGTCGAGAAGCGATTTCTGATTCAGTCTGATAGTAGTCTGCACCCATCATCATGGTATCCTGAAAAGGAGGGGAAATGCATCTTGTGTTAGCCAAGTCACAAGGAAATGGAAGATAAATAGCTCGTCCTGAGGTTAGCCCGCTCAACACAGCCACGCCAAAGAAACGATTTCCTCCAAAGTGCGACTAGAACCGCAGTTCTCACATTGGCATTAGTTAATCAATCAATCAATCAATCCTCATGATCATAAGATCCGATAAATATAATGTGCTGACTGTTAACTACTTAACAAGCACAAACCTTATATATTTTCTAAAACCTACCACAAACCCTTTAAGTATATATCTTCACAAGTTGCAATTCTCGACTGAGAATCCAGTCATGTTGTCGGCCTAGCTATGATCGAAGGAGCAATACAGAGTTGCTAACCTGAAGCTCAACACCCATTTCCAGCCGGGAACGAACTCCTACAATGGAGTGCTGGATACTACATTCTCGCAGGAAGCACCCGTGTGATATTATTGAGTCAACAATCTGCAAATGAGCAACGGGATGCAGGAATGAGAAGATGACTAGAAACTGTAATGTCAACAATATGTCAGTTAACCATCAATCATACCCTGCATTGTTCAACTTTTGTCGGAGGCAAGAATCTAGCAGAGGTAAAGAAAGGTGTCTTTGGGTCGTAGAATTCAAACTTCGGAGGCTGGATACAATAAGAGTTAGATGTAAGTTTTTGGAAGTACTAAAATTGATGCACTAAGAAGCTTATAAGATTTGGATGTGCAAAGTACATTGATGATACACCAGTGGCAGCAGTATTTGTAGAATATTGAATCTGACCTTCTACTCAAAAAAGAAAAGAGAAAAACAATCAAATCAAATCTAGGAGACAGACCTGCTCAGTTAGAGCCAAGTTGGCATCAAAAAATGACTTTATTGTTCCAATGTCCTCCCAATAGTCGTTGAACAAATATGCCTGAATACAAGAAAAAGTACATAATCACAGTCGAAACCGCCATCAAATAATTGCTACTGAAGTGTTAAGGGTACAGGTGGCTGACTCCACCTAGTGGGGAGCAGTCATGAGGAGTTAATTCGTTAGTTAGTTAGTTAGCGAAATAGTTAGTTGGGGACGTTTTTCCTTACAAGCAGTGCCATGCCTCTGTTATGCACTTTTATTCATATTGTTGCATATTGTTGTATATCGAATTATATCACTTTATACTTTTTTTCATTTAGCTCAAACCTAATCCTTGATTAGGCGACGAGAGCTATGCGTGTTAGGTAGCTGACCCTAAACAGATAGATGTAATCGACCCCACCTAATAGGACTTGGTCATGAGAATGATGATAATGATGAAGTGTTAAGGGTACAACCATTAGGGGCCTAAACATGGCCTACTAAAGGCCAACGACCGCCGCACGAGTATGTTATAGAGTCATATATCTCAACCCAAAAGTCTAAATTGATAAGTTATAAGTCAACACACACTTATATACTATCATCATTCTAGTCATACACCCAATGTGGGAGAGAGCAACTCACACATGACTCAACATAAAGATGAGAAGCAGACCTGGATATTGTACTCTCGAACAGCAGAAGGAATGATCTCAGAGCCAAAGTCATTACATGAAGGAAATTTTGATTTGAGAAGCTGTAGAAGGACATCAGTTCTGAAAACATAGACACCCATTGAAGCAATATATGGACATTTCATCGCCTCTTGGTCGGAGAGTCCAAGGAGAGTCGTATCAACTTGCTGCAGTAGACCCACAGTACCGTAACGCTTAAAAACAAGCACAACCGGTGAAGAAGATTAACCATCAAATCAAAGTAGATGAATATACCATTGCTTCCAAATTCGGGCCCTTGGGTTTTTCAGCAAAATGGACAATACGTCCGGTGCTATCAATCTTCATCAATCCATAATCCGATGCACGGCTGTAAGAAAATACAACCTCATCACCTTAACTTACACAGGAGTTCATGCAAGGAATGAATAAACCAACATCGATCTCGAGTGATGATGCTTCCAAATGTGATGTCAAACTAGTATTGAGATCATGAATGAATCCACGGCCAATTGAAAAGGCTATGAACAATTAATTACCTATCATCCATGGGAACGCACGACACTGTTGCATCCGCATTTGTGTCAATGTGCTTCTGCAATGAGAAAATGGAACACCAATCACAACTTTTAAATCACTTGGGAATGTGGTGCAGTAAAGAGTAATAATACCTGCACAAAATCCATGTAGTCCATCCTATAAAGATGATCTCCTGATAAGATCACTACATGCTCAATGTTTTTGTGTTTTGCGTCCTTCAACATCAATCAAGAAGCTCGTTTAGCACTTTCTTAAACCAATATTAATTATATTAGAGTTAGTTTCCAACTCAAGAGTGAGTTCATAGTTAACTACCTCAAATACCCAAATAAACTGTCTTACTGCATCAGCTGTTCCCTGAAACCACCTCTTTCCTGCTTCTCCCGGTGTTTGAGTGGCAGCCAAAACCTATCATACATTGTCAGAAAATAGACAAATTCCATGAGATCACCATGTGAAAATAGTCGATTGATTCGACAAAGCCACACAATAGTTAGTTTCCTAACCTCCACAAAACCATCTGCAAAGTTGACACCGTCGCCAAAATTGTACGTACGAGCAAGGTGTCTGTTTAGCGAGAACGAGTTGAACTGAGTAAGGATAAATATCTTCCTTATCCCACTGTTTATGCAGTTACTCATTGGAACATCAATGAGCCTATAGCATCCTCCAATTGGAACCTGCAGTAACCAAATTCAAATCAACACCCAACCCAACTAGTGTAGGGTAATGTATGGACCAACTACTATGTAACAGATAGATATTAACTACAAAAGCCTAACTAAACTAATTATTATCGTCTCGGGATTGAAAAGGTTAACGGTTGTTGACAAAGATAGAACCTACGCTTATATTTAATATCAATCTATACTATCTCAATTCGGTCCATTAATCCTTCTACTTATCATGATTTTGGGATGATAAATTACCAAACTAGGAAAGGAACGATTACGTACCGCGGGCTTAGCTCTTTTGCTGGTGAGTGGAAACAGACGAGTACCAGCGCCTCCACCTAAGATAATCGCAGCTACGCTCTTCGGCTCCGCCTTTGGAATCTCCAACAATGAAGAGTGAAGTGTCTGGAATCCCAAGAGAACACCAGTGAAAATATACAACAAAACCATTAGAGACTAAATGGGATCCGCAACATGACACAAATCTACATTATTATATATCATGTGACTTTATAACTTGTTCCCTTCAAGATAAAACATGGAAGAATGAACTAAGAAATCCCAATCTCAGTACTGGAAAATCAAGTCATCAAACAATAAGAAAATGCCAAAAGATACATGCCCACCATTAGCACGGATGAGGACTCTACCAAGGGTTCTTTGAGGGCGTGTTGATTAAAATCTGAAGTGAGAACAGAGAAGGCGACCCCTGACCCTGGCTTAAACTTTCTAGTCTTTTTCTCAAATCTTGAGTTCTTCTTCAAAAACTGGACACCCAGATCTCTACCACTCGAACCCATCTTCTTCTCCCCCAGGAAGCCATTGATGCCAACATGGGTCAAATGGGTATTGGCCTTCAATCCTGCACTGCAACACTCCATTTTTATCACTCGCCACCTGCTGCCGCCAAACAAACCAATCAAAAGTCCAGCTGAGCAATAATATATCAAGATCCAAGTTTGCAATGAAATTTGGGACCTGGTGATCTATCTATAGAATTGAGAAGAGTACCAGAAACGTAGAAGCTCAAAGCAATGCTCTGCTCTGATGATCAAGACAAACTACTCGTTTGAAAATGTTGGCTTGTACGTGGGAAATGTGTATCATATATATATATATAAAACACAACAAGAAAAGAAACTTTTTTTGATGAGAAAGGTTGGGGAAGGATGAAAAGGGGTTTGAGGAGGAGTAGAGGGATCTGAGACTGAGAGGAGTAGAAAGGGGCATGGGATTTTTTCTGTTTAAAGGGTTCCTCACTCCACGGGATTCATTTGTTGGATCACAAAGTCTGAGTCAAAATGTGGAACTGATTTCAGGCACCAGTAAACATACATTATCAAGAGATCGGCTATTAGCCCCCCATTTCCCCAATTGATTGGACAGGTTTTCAATTTTTTTTTCTTTTTTTTTTTTTGATTTTCCCATACTAACGTGACTAACCGGTTGTGATGCATTTTTGTGTTTTGAATACTTCATAACTTCAATCCTTTTGCGCAGCTGGAGAAATATTCAAGAATTGGGTGAATTTTATTTGGTACCCAATTTTTGTAAAATAATTATATTTGATACCCATTTTTGTAAAATAATTTTTTTTATAAAATATTATAGTCAAAATTTTTAATTTTTTAATATGATTCAAACGAGAGTAATATTATATAGTTTTA
>JAOWBR010192223.1:0-10047 GCA_028571145.1 Dionaea muscipula
ATTGTTTGGCCCGAGTTTCATTCCCTGGTATTGATGCATGATTTGGATATCAGTTTTCCACTAAGACCAGGGGACATCTTCAATGATTGAATGACTTTGGCTATTGGGAAATATATCCACTAGGGTGACTCCAGCGTCACAACTTCCTTAAGACCCCCGTACAACTGTGATAGGTCTAGGAAAGCTCTGTTGTGGGTGTGTGCGTTATTTCCAACCCCAATATTGAGGAGATCTTTATTTTGATTGTGGCATGGACCACTGTGCGAGGTTTCCGGTGGTAGATATCCAGTAGTCCGTTGTGCGAGATTTCCGATGTCTACACATGTTAGTTTGTCAATTGTGCGAGGTTTCCGATGGCTAACGGCTAGACCACTGTGCGAGGTTTCTGATGGTAGATATCTAGTAGTCAGTTGTGTGAGGTTTCCGATGGCTACACATATTAGTTAGTCCACTATGCGAGGTTTTCGGTGGCTAATGGCTAGACCACTGTGCGAGGTATCCGGTAGTAGATATCCAGTAATCCATTGTGCGAGGTTTCCGACGGCTACACATGTTAGTTAGTTCACTGTGTGAGGTTTCTGGTGGCTAACGGCTAGACCACTGTGCAAGGTTTCCGGTCGCTAGTATTTGTGACATCCATTGCGTGAGCTTTCGGATGGATGAGTTCTGATTGGCCTTTCTCATCTTCTTATCATTTTTGTTATTGATTGGACGATGTTATGGTTCGGCTTTATTCTTGGGTATGGTCTCAGTGGGTTGTTGAGTTGTTGAGAATGACTTCTTCCAAGTGATGTTGTTCTACTTGATTTTTCCTTCGTTTTTCTCATGTCCCAGTTAGCTCTGCTAACTGCTTACTTTTTCTGTTGTCTTGTTTTTTCTTTTTCCTTCTATTGTGTTAGAATTTCTGGTACTGCATGGAGTGGATGCTTCGGAGATGGCCTCACTTGTCTCTTAGGTTTTTTTCGAGGATATTCATGGGTTTGTTAGTGCTTTCCATTTGTTTCGGTTTCCGCTGTTTTAGTTTTGATCATGTGGGTTTTCAGTATGCACTTAGGTTAGGCTTACGTGGCATGTGGATTTCGGTCCACGGGTCACGTGCCGGTCGCACCTAGGGTGTGGTGTGACATGTATAGTCCTAAAAGAGTCGTTCGAAAATACCGGAGAGAAAGTCTCTTTATAATCTATGCCTTCCTTTTGCGTGAAGCCTTTAGTAACTAGACGCACCTTATACCTCTTGATGTTACCCTTTGAATCCCTTTTGGTTTTAAATATCCATTTATAACCAAAGGGTTTCACACCTTTAGGTAACTCTACGAGGTCCCAAATGTCATTATCGCTCATAGACTTCATATCTTCCTCCATGGCATGTATCCACTTGTGGGAATTAAAACTTGACATGGCTTGAGTAAAGGTGATTGGATCATCCTCTACCAACCCAGTACCATCCTCATATTCTTGAAAAAAAAGAATATAATCATCTAAAATTGCAGCTCTCCTTTCCCTAGTGGACCTCCTTAGTGGCACTTCTTGAAGTTGTTGAGTTTATATGGGTTGTGGTTAAGGAAGAATCTCATTGTTTTCCTGATAAGGAATAATGTTAGGAGTAGGAACTTGACCCTGAACATTTTCCTCAGGAGTTGAACTATGTCTTGAATGGTAATAGGAATTAGAACCTGATGCCATCTGAAGCATGTTCTTCCTCAACAACAACATTCTTTATGGATATTCCCCCACTAAACTTAATATCCTCAAGGAATCTGGCATTTTTCATCTAAAAAATAGACCTTAATGTGGGATCATAAAACTTATACCCCTGTGAAAGCTCAGAGTAGCCAACAAAGTAGCAACTGACAGTTTTTGAGTTCAGTTTTCTTTCATGAGGACGACAAGATCGTGCATCAGCTGCACAACCCCAAATGTGCAAATGCCTTATGATAGGCCTTTTACCTGTTCATAGCTCATTAGGAGGTTTAGTCACTGCCTTGATGGGTACTCTGATGAGTATGTACATTGCAGTCTTTATAGCTTCTTGATATCCCTGGATTTACCCCTTAGGACACGTCGACAAAGGGTCCGAGCTTGGACCATCTAGCCTGACTTGACTTGACCTAAGCCCATGGTCAAAACCGGTCAACCCCTACCAAACCCGATCGAACTCATCCTGGAAGATTCCCGAGCTCGCTAGGAGTGTGTGGGCGCTGAGTGTTCATCAATCGGTGCCCTGGATTGCTCAAACGGGCTGTCCAAAGATCCTGGGGCAAACCAGACAACCTGCCCGGCTCGGCTTACCCGGCAGTGCCCGCCCGGCACGGCCTGCCCGACAGTGCCCGCCCGGCCCGGCCTGCCCAGTCACCCACGCCTATAAATAGGCTTCCACCCCTTCATTTCTCAGGATCTTGACCTCCCTCCACCTTGGCCGGCCACACCTGCCCGAAGCACCCCCCCTTTTAGCCTGCACAGTGTGCCTTCCCGACGTGCCTTCCCGACCACTTGTTTGCCCGCCATGCCTACCTGTTTTGTCTGCCCGACCACTTACCTGTCCAGCGTGACTGCCCGACCACTTTTATACCCGACCTCTTTCCAGTTCGGCCTCTTGCCTGCCAGGCATTCTACCTGCCCGGCCTCCTGCCTGCCAGGCATTCTGCCTGCCCCGCCTCCTGCCTGCCAGGCATGCTGCCTGCCCGGCCTCCTGCCTGCCCGGCATGCTGCCTGCTCGGCCTCCTGCCTACCCGGCATGCTGCCCGCCCGGCATGCTGCCCGCCCGACCTCCTGATAGCCCGGAATGCTACCTGACCAGCCTCAAGCCTGCCCGACCTCCTACCTGCCTGGCCTCCTGCCTGCACGACCATTTCCTGACTCGATCGAGGGATTCACTCGTCCGGGCCGACCCTCATGCGTACGCCCATTCGGCGATTCTTGCCCTCTTTTCCATCCCGATTCTCCTTGCCCAACCGTGTCTCTCTCTCTCTCTCTTTTCCTGCATTCTCCAGTTCTCCTCGCACGAAGGAGCTACCAATCATTTTAGGCACATCGGAGCGGTCTCCCCGGGATCACACCTCGAGGTATCCTATGACCTATTTGCTCTTATCTCTCAATTTCTCTTAGAGCGGATTAGGAATCACCTCCGAATCACCTTTCACTCGTCCCCGAAGCCAACCGGGTCCTCTCCCACGGCAAGAGCCGCCTCAGCCCGATCGGATCAAGACTTTGATGATTACCTCTGGAAGGTTCTAGGTGCGGACCACCCTGGGATTTTTCCAGGAGTATCATTTAGCGTCGTCTGTGGGAAGAAGACCAGAAGTCACGCCATGGTGATTTCAACCCGTTCTAGGACTAACCTTCCTCGTTCTCGTGAGAACTCTCACACGCCCGTTAGTCATACAGACGACACTGGAGATTCCTCTTGTCCACTGTCCCATACACAAAATGACTCAGTCACTCAAGGAGAGTTCACACAGATGATGATTTCGATGATAACAAATATTATGGCAGAGATTCTGAGGAGATTGCCTCCACTGGCACCTGAGACTGTAGCTGCTGACAGGCAGGCTCTTCCCGTCCATCCAGATCCTCCTCTGAAGAGGGTAGTCAATGGCAAGTCCACTTTGATTGGATCTGCCCCGGAGCAGCACCATACCGACGATCGACAACCGACGACCAATCCATCTCCAGCTTGTACAGTCCAGCAGACATCCTCGTCAGGAGGACTAGCAGACTACTCCCGCGGCTAATGCGGGAAATGAGAAAGACGCTCAGTCGCACGCCGCCATAGAGCCCTTACCCCACTGGCAGGCGACTTTGACAAACCAATCTTCGTCGGGAACTTTCACCTAGGATATTCATGATGCGACATTCCCGACGAACCTCAAACTGTCGCATTTTGAGCAGTATGATGGTTCTACTGATCTAGAGGATCACGTGAGCAGCTTTGAGATCAAGATGAAGTTGTTCAGCGTGGGCGACGCCATCATGTGCCGTGCCTTCCCGGCCACATTCATAGGAGCTTCCAGACAGTGATACGCCTCCTTAGCACTGCAATCGATCGTGCGATTCTCCTAGCTGAGGGAGGCCTTCGTGGGAAAGTTTGTCAATTCCTGTACCCTCTCTCGGGCAGCTCCTAGCCTGTTCAGCATTAGACAGCGGCTCGATTAGCCCTTGAGAGATTTCATCACTAGATTTAACAGAACGCACATCCAGATCCCAAAACTTAGTAGCGAGCTGGCGATGACCACCATCTTGACGAGATTGTGTTCTGGAATCTTCCTTGACGACCCCACCCTCAGACGACCAGGTAATTTTGATGAACTGTTTCAGAGAGAACGCAACTTCATGACTCTAAAGAATCAGACCAGAACCCGGATGATCTCTGACTCCAGAGTGGAGAGTCGCCAAGATTCTAAAGATAACGACAGTGATAGCTCTTGAGAGAGATACCACCGTAGAAGAAGAAGATCTCGGCGACATGGTTCAATGCCCCACAGGATTGACCGTGGGAGGAGCTCACTCCTCAGGCACCACCAGCAGAGCAGATCTTCATGGGTTCCGCTGACATCAGGGAGTTCTCCCATGAGCAGCACCGTTGGCAGCATGACCAGGCTCAGCACCCCTCTGGGATCCAACGAATCAAAAATGGCAGAAGATGGTGCATACTTCACAAGAAGTGTAGACACAACACAGAAGACTGCAAGGTGCTGAAGAGACAGGGCGATCAGATGATCGGAGATGTACCGTCCGAACCTCGCAGGTGTCCTCCTGAGGACACCACTTAGCCATCCTCCTTAGCCAGGAAGACTGATGACAGACCCTCATCCTCTGCCAAGAAAGACCGAAGCAGCATCCCTGGCCCTGGATCCCAACATGGAAGGAATTTTACCATGCGCGGAAAGATTTCAGATCAGGGGAACCTGATCATCGACTGACATAGACAACCGCTCGCCTGAAGAACGCTTATCAATGGCTTCATCCCTAAGCACTCAAAGGCGTCCACCACCTCCAAGACTTTGCCAATCAGGACTCACTGACGAGTCCTCTTTCATATTTTTCTCCTTTTCTTTTCTTATACATAGTTGCTTTTATGTGTTTGCTTGCGTTTTCAATAAAATCTGGGAATGAATTAATCGTTGAAGCGGTCCCCCGAGATTAAAAACCTTGGGACCCTGCTGACAAGTTTGTTACGTAGCACAGGTCCCAGAGCATGTAGGGTCAATCCATCCACTCTCGATAACGTTGAAATCGTACATGTGACCCATGCCTTGACTCAATCATCCAGTCTATCTCCTCGGTTCAACTCAAGTTATCAATGCCTCTTTCCTACAACTCACATTTTCCTTCTTGACAGAGATTGATGTGGAGACAACGACGAAGTGAGGATTTTACCTTTCGAAGTAAAACCAACCGGATCCATTCTTCCCCTATTAACAACGCCAGGAGGGGACGGGTTCGTCCCGCAGCGAGTATTTGCCGGCTCTCGTCTGCATCTCTGTCTCACTAGTCTTGTCATGGTAACCTGTAGTTCCACGCCATGGCTACCTTACGCTAGTGAGTCAGGTTCACTCTGTAGGAAAAAATCCTACCTCTATCGGGCTCTTCCTAAAAGTCTCGTTTGCTTTCATTCCTAGCTTTATATATATTTGTATGCTTTTAATCAGGGACTAACTTGATCGTCGAAGCGGTTCCCTAAGGCTAGCTACCTTGGGACCCCGCTGACGAGTTTATGGCATAGAACAGGTCCTAAAATGTTTCAGGTCGCTTACTATGCCTCCGACAGCCCTGATTCCTTGACCCGCACTCCGATCTAATTATCGAGCGAGTTCGGAAAACGTACAAAGTGTACCTCCGCGTACCGACATAGGTCCATGACCTCTAATCCTTTACGTCTCTCCCTTCTTTTGACAGATAATAAACACGAGAGCAATGACGAAGTGATGATTTTCCCTTGCGGGGTAAAGCAAACAGGATCCGTTCTTCACCTGTGGCTCCATAAGGAAAACGGATCTGTCCCGCAGTGTGTGTGGCTTCCCACACCTATCCCGCTAGTTCAAAAGGGTGGTCACTACGACTCCGTGCCATTGCTGCCTTGCGCCAGTGGGTCGGGTCCATTCTTCAAGGAAAAATCCTACCTCCGTCTGGTCCTCTCTAAAAAGACGACTCTTTTACTTTCTCTTTCCAGTAGTATCTGCTTCTTTGTTTTGCTTGTGGTTATCTATCCTGTGAGTGCAGGTCTACAAGACATCTTAGCTCTCAACTCACCCATTGCTCTCAACGGTTTATAAACACCGACTTCTGAGTTGTTTTCACCTCCTAGTAGACGAGATCCGTCCCACCTCAGAGTTTATTCTCGTGATCTGGACTTATCCCACACAGATCTCGTGTAAGTCAGGTAACTCCCGTCGTGATGCCCTGAGGCAGGGGTGAACCCCTCTAGGAAGTCTGCGGTTGGGGCTCGGTCCCTACCCAAAAATCCTATTAGTCGGGTAGCTCCCGCTTGGATCGACAAAATCGGGACCACTCCGGCACAGTTGTCGTCCCATCCTGAAGGTGAAAGGACCTGCCAGCCATGGCTCCTTTGCAACCATTTAGCCACTGCTGATCAACCAGCTGGCCAATGACTACTTCCAACTCATCGAATGTCAAATCTGACCATTTGGTCGTCAACACCAGGTGTTATAGGTTTGCTCCTCCATTTATTTAACTCACAACGAATTTTTAGTCATTTTAATTGGCTTCTCAGCTGAATCACACCGACTTTCAGTCCTTTTAATCGATTTCTCAGCCGATTGATAGCACGCGTCGTCGGGCGTTGCTATATTTAATATTTATAATCACGTACCTACTGCTGACAGAAGTTAGCGGTGAGCACGAGGTCGATCCTTAGGGACGGTTGTAAATCCTCCAGTTAAATTAATCTTTTATTGCTAGCGAAGGATATATTGAACGAGGTTAAATTGGGGGTTTAAACAATAAATAAAAGCAATGAAATTAAGGATAAATATCACCGTAAGGGCGACGACTTTGACCGAAGACGAAGCAGCAGAACAACATGCAGATGCAGCTAGTCACGGTCGTGACTGAGAGTCACGACCGTGTCCTGGTGAATTTCTCGAGGCTGCGCGAACTCGACACCGAGTCACGCACGGATTAATAGGTTTATGCGTTCAGCATTAATCCAAATTAATGCAGGTTAATTAAATTAGGGATTTGACCGTAGGTTTGCTATTCTGTTCAGTTGGGGTCCTGACTGGCATACGTAGATGTAATCTCAAGCAGGGCAGGGCATGACAAATATCGGAGTTTTAGCTAAAATCCTAACCTAATCGACTTGTCACTAATCAACACAAATAAGCAAAACCACGAAAATTTCATTAACAGGTTCAGTTTAGCATGAATCAAAACCCTAGGCTAAGCACATCATCGCATCCGCAACATCCGCTATTACAAATCAGGCCAATGCATGAATAAAAATCAAAACTTTCATAAAAATCATGTCGTAATACCGAAGGTGGGATGAACGGATCTTGCTATGCGCGTCTCGTCGGTATATGGATCCCGCCGAGTGCTTATAGATGATTGTTGTCGCCTCCTGCAGCCTTGCTCTGAGGTAAATCGTCGCCTTTATGGTCTCCAGGTGTCTGCTGCCACCCCAAGGGTTCTAGGATCGAAGAAGGAAGAAGGAAGAAGGAAAAACGCCTGTAGATGCAGGATTTAAATAGGCGCAGCGCAGAGGACCTGGTCACGGTCGTGACACACAGTCATGGTCGTGACCAAGAATATTTCAGCCTGGGCCGCGCGCAGTGGCCTGTTTATGCTCGGGACGCGTTTCCGAGCCCTCAGGCTCGCATGTCAGCGTGAGGGTCATCCAAACTCGGTCCAATCCAGTCCCAATCCATATCCAACCTACAGAATCATTAAATAAACACATAAAACCGTAAAACAAGTATCGCACAATATAATTAAAATACGTATTAAACCTCATGTGCTTAGGGCCGCAATATAATTAACTTGGCATAAATTAGGACTATAATGAGCGCACTTTTATACACTCATCAATTAACACTAATTAATTAATTTTGCAAGGAAATAAAAGGACTTCTCGGTTAGCCCAAGTCCGAGCCTAACGGAGGGTGGCGGCGTACACGCACGAGTGGTGAACAAAAGTCCAACTTGAGCTATAAACGTTAGCTCACTTTTATCCGCACCACCAATGTGGGAATCTAAATTTCCCTTTCACAGTATTTTCTTCATAGTTTTACCATTACGAGGAGCTTACTTTAACTACCGATTTTCATTCACTCGGAAATGGTTTTCTCGTACCGTTTTCACGGGCTTTTCTCCTCATGGCCAAGAATGAGTTACAACTCGAAAACTCGATTTTCGACATTCGAGTCCCACATTATTTCGGCCATCAAGTTAGCCAAAAATCAACCCGAAAAACTTATATTTCCAACATCTTCTACCATTGAAATCAGTGTACCAATCCAGTCTTATACCTCTTCAGTCAGATTCTCTCTCTTTCTTTGTGTCTGTCTCTTTCACCTTTCCTCAATTTGGTTTGCTTTGATTCAGTGTACCAAGTCTTTGATTCAGACGCACACAAATGTTCGTAGATGCTCGGCCCAGTTCTTCAACAATGACAAATGAAAGAGAGAAGGTGGCGGCAGTGGCACCGATGAAGTCAAGCTTGCTCGGTTTAGAGAAGGGGACTCGCAAATTGCCTGTGTAGCTATTTTTTTCCAGCTATGGTTTGTTGCCAATTTTTTAATTTCTCGCCCAACTTCTTGTTCTCCTCTGTTTTTGTTTCCCTTGTTTCCACGTCAGCTACTCTCGTGTCTGGAGTCGTGAGTTAGGTTGGGTCGCATAGCGAAATCGGATAAGGAGGGAGAGAGGAGGAGGAGGGAGGAGGGGAGGGGGGTGTCTTTTTTTTTTAAAGTGAAATTTTTACCGAAAATTTTTTATAATGAAATTTTTACAGTGAAATTTTTTTAGTGAAATTTTTACAATGAAATTTTGCAGGGAAATATTTGTCGTGAAATTTTTCTCACTCCTCCCTCCACCCTCTACCCTTCCTCTGTGCCTCTCCCCTTCCTTTCGTGTCTACTTTCGTGTGCCACTTCGGGCTCCATAGAAGCTTCGCTTGTCGTGCCTAGTATAACATTTGGCTTTGGGCTTGGAGTTCAATTTTACGAAACATCTTGAACAAACTCATGACTTTACACACCCCATTACCTAAAAAGGAAACTGATGTATCGAGAAATACCCCCATGACACGTGAACAAAGGGTCCAAAATGGGACCGTCTTGCCATACCGGAGCCCCTGGTCAACCCCAGAGCGAAAATTCTAGACTTTGCCGAAAGATTCCCGACCTCATCAGGAGCGCGCAACCGCTAGTTTGCCCCTCATCCCTTATCTATAAATACTCCCTCCCCTCTCTCATTTCTCACTTCCTCCTCTCCTCACTCGGCCATCCAACTGGAGCCTCACTCGGCTGCTCCATCTAGCTAGCCGCCTGCCAACCCGGATAGCTGGCTTGAATGGAGCATCGCTTGGTTAGCCGTTGACTCCACCCAGTCAGCTGCCAAGCAGCCCCACCCGGCTAGCCGCATGGTCCCACTTGGCTAGCCACCCACTTGTACCACCCGGTCAACCAGCCTTCACCTAGTTCTCCTCCATGTAAGAGCTTCCGGTCATTTTGGATACGTGCTGACTTAACTATCAAATTGGTTTTTCCGGGATCACACCTCGAGATATCCTTTGATGTCGTTTGTTCATCTCTCTCAGGTCACGACATACACGAGCAGATCAGAATCACCTCTCTCCCCATTTACTTAATAGTAGGAAGGGCTTCATATTATTATCGATAATATTTTTTTTTAGGAAAGGTCGTGTGTAAAGTCGTAAATTGGGCAACCCTAAACGCAGCGCACTTTTTACTAAACGCAGCATACTTTTTTAAAAAATTTCCCACTGCCCCTAAACTTTTGAAAAAATTACAAGATTGTCATTGCACTATATATAGTCGAAAAATATTTCATTTGTTCACGTTCTCAACC
>JAOWBR010192234.1:0-10046 GCA_028571145.1 Dionaea muscipula
GTAAAAGAAGGATTGGCCGAGACACATCGAGAGGGATATACTGACGTTCAATCCACGAAGATTCGGAGTGCACAAGCCCCTGGAGATCATCAATTGACAAAGAAGAAAAGTGTTGATTGGAACAGTGAAGATAAAGACTGTCGTTCCTACTCCTGTTCCCTTCGCATTGTACTTGTTTGGTAAATTCATTGCTTTTTAGCTTACTGTAGAAGCACATCTTAGAACACATTGATTCTCTGTATTCTGAATATAACTAGCTTCACTCTAGGGCTAGAATGAAGGGGCGCAATAGGTTGAGTGACCTATTGGGGTAAGGCTTGGGTTAAGCCTAGAGGTTAGGAGTTACGACCTTGAAGTGTAATTCACATTTACTCGAGTTAGTGCATTGCTTTAAATCTTACAGAGGAGTAGGTCGTGGTTTTTTTTCTCTCCCTAAGCAAGAGAGGTTTCTACGTAAAAATTCTTGTGTCTTGATTTAATTTCCGCAATCTCATTTCAACAAGAATATCTATCCTATTGGGAACACGCATAGGAACATGAGTCCAAAATGCATGCTACTTGCTAACTAATTTCGTTGGGAACACTGTTGGGAACAGTGGCCTTTCTACTTTTATGTTTAGTAGTTTAAAGTTTTAAATTTTTAAAAGGGCTCAATTCACCCCCCCCCCCCCTCCTCCCTCTTGAGCTTAGTATTACACTCATCTACACTAAGAAGTGGTATCAGAGCGTCTTGCTCCTATTTTGTAGGTTAACCCCTTTGGGGAAGATATTGGAAGGATGAGTGCACCGGAAGGTATGCGTGAAGGACAATCAAGTGCTCGTCCACCATATTTCAACGGATAGAGCTACAACTGGTGGAAAAAGAGTATGAAGATACATATTCAAGCTAAGGATTATCAGCTTTGGCAGATAATTGAAGATGGACCACTGACTATCGGTGCTGTTGAGAAATATGGAAAGAAAGCAAGCAAGAGCAAAGTCGAACTCACAAGTGATGACTTGAAGAAATTGGAGAAAAATACCAAGGCCATCCGTCTACTTTACTGTGCTCTTGGACCCGATGAATATAATCGCATCTCTGGAAAGACAACAACAAAAGAAATATGGGATGCACTAAAGGTTGCACATGAAGGTACAAATCAAGTTAAGAAGTCACGAGTGGATTTGTTGGTAAGGCAATTTGAGTTATTTTCAATGGAAGAAAACGAGTCTATCCAACACATGTACACTCGGTTCACTAACATTGTAAATGAGCTTAAATCTCTTGACAAAACTTTTAGTATAGAGGAGCTTGTCCGAAAAATCCTTAGGTCTATGCATGATGCTTGGATGCCCCAGATTACAGCGATTCAGGAGGCAAAGGATCTTCAGACCTTGACATTGAAAGAGCTAATTGGTAATCTGATGACCTTTGAACTAATGCTTAGCTCTCATAGCAAGTGTCACACTCCACCCCGGGTGGGCCGGCGTACGACCCGTGAACCCCAACCATGGCCCGCACAAGCCTAAACCCACAAAACCCAATGGTCCGGTCTAAACAATCATCATGCATCAATGAGGTCACAAACTGGACCAAGGGTCAAGTACAGTCTATCATGTCAATCAGAGCAAAAACCCAAACAAAACATAGGTTAAATTGACCATCCAACTGAAAGAGTAAACTGTACTAATAAATCCTCAAAAGTGCGGAAAAACAGTAAACTATAACTCAAGTCTCCAAAACTGGAAAAGTCATGATCTAACAATAGATCAAAATCCTAAGAGGCTGCGAGATCCGTCTCCCCGCCGCATCCTCCTAGCCAAAACCTACTCACCTGCAAAACCCTTTAATTAGGGGTGTACACAGGGTAAGTAGAACATCAAAATCATGCTGGTAAAGAAGAACAAGCTGAATTCCATGAGGGTGTGGGAGTGGTCCAAGCCAAACGTAAATGATATCACCCCTAACACCTTAACCCGCGGCGCAGAGGTGCTAGGGGAACAACATGAGGGGACCACCCACGATTGGGATTAAAAGCTACTCATGGAACAACGGAAGAACGTACGACAGTATCAGATGCAAAATCATGAGCATAAAGAGATAGTAACTGTCATACCAGTAAAACTAGCAAATCACAACATCACAAGGGTCACATGATATGAAAGAATAGAACAGCTACAATATAATACGAAAGGTCCAGACAACACTCACATCAAGGAAAGACCCCAACAGTAGCACCCGTAGTCTATTAAAAAACACACGGTAGCACCCTAAGTATACCACTCAAGCAGAAAGAATAATGGCACGGTAGCACCTGCAGTCTACCACAAAGAACTCATATAAAGCAGAACGATAGCACCCGCAGTCTACCACAAAGAAACTCATCGGTAGCACGCACAATCTACCATATTGCCATCTCTGGTCGCACCAGTGGGATATCCCGCCAAACCATGGGTGTAAACCGATATGGCAGCCGGAGTAGTACGCCATTCCAGGCTCCGTCCAGGTCGTCGACAAGACCTAAAGGACGTTACGACATACGGTAAAATCGTATGGTCGAAGCCGCCCGCGAAGGAACATACCTTCGGGCTTAATCATAACAGTACAACTCACCACAATCCACCTCAATACAATACACACCTCACAAGATACTACTCGTCCACTCATAACAAAAACACATACGAACGAGGCCACAATCAAAGAGACTAGCTATCATGGATAACATCATGATACAACAAAGACAGGCCAACATCACATCAATAGCATATCAAACAGAGTGGACATCACAACGAGAAAACAAAACTATACAGAGCATGAGCTGTATAAAACGTGGTATCAAGAAAGGCCGAAGAGTATGGTAGAAGTTTAGGAGGTGAAAGAAAGTAGAGAGTTGTGTACACCCCTCACCTGGTATCCCGTTAGGATCAAGTATGTGCTAACGAGTCACCATACTCCTTACATGGTCGGGTCACTACCTAAATGACCAACCAAGGGAGAAACTCACTAGATGTACCACAAGAATGCCCATCATGCAATATAAGGCTAAAACCTTAAAACGATGCACCTAGCTTGATCTACCCTTGCCCCGACCCAAACGGAGCCTCCAAGCATGCTTAAAATTCCTCCTACAATGCCTAGGAGTCATACTAGAAAGACCCAAGATCAATGCACTAGGTTTGGGCCAATGAAAAACAAAAACGTAGGCCTAGGGACGTCCTCGGGGACGTCCCCTATTCAAAAATTGGTCTGGGGACGTCCTCGAGGACGTCCCCCGCTTTATGGTGTCCAAGAAATGAAACAGAGGAAAAGAACAGAAGCCGTCATGGACGTCCTTGGGGATGTCCTTGGGGTCGTCCACCGAACGAAATCTGCAGAAACGAATTCTGCAGAATCGTTTTTCTGCCACACCAAAAGCCACACCAAAACCAAACTCGAAAATTCACCAATACACACAGAGAATGTGCATCAAAAGGGACTTAAACCAACCCCTAAACTAATCCCGAATCAAACACATGCAAATCCCATCGATTGATAAAAGATCGAATCGAAACAAAGACGAAAACCTTACCCGACAATCCTCGAAATCACAATCCACACTCCACGGGCAATCCGATCGTGCTCAACTGATCGCCACTAATCAAATGATACAAACAAGCCATGGATAGGTTCATCACCATTAAATTCATCATCGTCACAAAACCCATTCAATCAAAAAGAGGAAAAATGAGAAGCACAAAGCATACCCGGATAAGGTAATCCTAATCCAATCTCCCTGTCGATGTCCTCCAATCGCCGCCCGGACTCTCCCCTTAATGCTGTTTGTTATCACCACCTTTTGGTAGAGGTGATGTGGACGCGTTCCGAGTGCCACCTATCTACCACCTGTGCCTAGAGTTCGGATTTCGTGGCTTAAGATATCTTCCACTTCTGGACATCCGCTGCCTCACGAGTCTGCTGCCTTAAGATTGCTTGCACACGTAGCGACCTCCACGTTAGAGGGACCCGAGGTTTTCACCCTAAGAATACCCCTTCGACACTCAAGTCAGACTCTGATCCAAATGTTGAAAGCTGAGGAGCTTAATAGGAGATTTTTTCAGAGAAGACAAGCGTACCTGAATGAGGACGCGGAGGGTCCTATTTATAGTGGCGAGAGTAGCTGCATGTGAAAAGACTACATCGACCTTAGGCACCTTTTAGGAATATTCTAGAACCGAGGGTCAGCCCGGGAATTCGAACTCGGTCCTGGGCCCATTTATCATTTGGTTCGAGCCCACGAGTCACCGGTGAGATAGAGGCTCGTAGTTGGCACATGACCTTGCTATCCGAAGTATCCGGTGACCCATGGAGCTACTGCCGACGCTGCCCGAGGAGGGACGTCATTGCCTGCATGTGCACGCAGGCCGCCATGGAACCCCGCCGTCCACACGTGACCACTGGTCGCCGGGTAGGTCCACTGCCCGCTCCCCCTACCGTTGCTCGCAGCTTGGACCACTGCCCGTCGTCCGTGGGCAACTTCACTGCTCACTGCTTGTGGGAGGGCCACTGTCCGCTGGCTGCCATCGTCTCCAGCTGCTCGCCAAAGAGGAGATGCCCACTGTCCGCCAGAGGCGGCTGCTCGCCACCAAGCTGCACCGCTGCTCGCCTATTGGAGGTTCCGCTCTGCATGGCAACAAAACCCGCGAGTTCTCCTCAGCCATGCACGATGCTTACCAACGGTGCCGCTGCTCGTCGAAGGAAGCTTCTAGTGGTCGTTAATGAAGGTGGCCGCACGAGATGGAGCCATTGCTCGCTGCTGGAGGTCCACTGCTCGTCGATCCACCATTCACTGTGCTCACTACTCACGTGGGAGAGCTGCCCGCCAGCCTCCGCTGCTCGCCACCACACCACTGCTCGCCGGGGAGGTTGGCCGCTCACCAACTCGCATGAAAGTAGTTAGCCTTGCTTCCCTGGCTTTTACCCAGCTAGCCGAGCCTCCCCATGCATGATGGTCATGCATGGTCATGCATGCATGGCCGGGGAGGGCGCGACGTCGAGTCGTTGTGGTATTAATTGCAGGACCTGTGTTCTTCCATGTCATGCGTCCACTTTTCAGCGGCAGGGCCTCTCCCGTTCACATGGCATGATGTCCTTTGTCCACGTGTCGGATATTTTTTATGTATAACATTTGGCCCCAATCCCGTGGCATACTCTGTTAAGAGTTAAGACATGGGGTTTGATGCTCTTACGACCGAATGTCCACTCTTCGATTTTTAGTGCATCGTTTCTTTGCGAGCTTCACTCGCCACTTTGCAAGTCCCTTTACTTGATTCACAAGCATTTTTGGGAGGCCGTTTAGTTTTTTCCACCTTTGGGAATATCCCTGGAGTTTCCCATTATTCTTTGGGATTCACCCGCAACTTTTTTGGGATTTACCCATTGAGCGTGATCAGCACTATATTTATTCTTTGCTCGGTTCATGCCATCGGCCTTAGATTCTTGTTGATCTATCGAGCTCTTGTGGTTTTGAGTTAATTATTGTAATGACGCATCTTTTATGTGACCGAGTGCATGGTTCAATCTTTGCTCTTGGAACTGGAATGTCCGCTAGGTTTTTAAACTTTTATGGGTTCGATTTTCATTGTGCAGCTGCGCTTGAGAGTTATTTGATGCATATTTCGCATGTCGTATATTTATCGTATCGAAGTCCTCAGTGATTATTTGTGACAGAGCATAATTAGATATTGAAAACTCTAATTTTATTCTTCATGCTGAAAAAATTATATGCGATGTTTAGTTGGAAAAAATTACAAGTGACATTTAATCGGCAAATAAAACTTGACAGTCCATCTCGATGGAGTTTTTATTTAACTTGATAACAAAAATCTTTTAAGCCGGCGTGCCCCTACTCGGACTCCGAGCTATGGCTCTCGTTGTGATCTCTATCTTGATTCCTGGATGTCCAACGATCATCTCGTTTTCCCCCCTACTTTGTAGCTTTTCGGGGCTTCCTTGAGTATCTGAACTGGAGTCCTTGCTGGTTGTCTCATCAGCTCGAGTGTTTCGAGCATTGAACTCGTAGCTCGCTTCTCCTCGGGAGCTATCATTTAAATCCTCCAGTGCCATGTACCTCTTTACTCGTTGAAGGAGCTTGTCAAAGGTTTTTGACATGTGCATCGACAGGTCATCCCTGAAGCGTCTTGGTCGGAGCCCCGTTATGATTGCTGCAGTGGCGACGTATTTTCCCACACCCGGGACTTCCATGTACGCTTTGCTGAATCTGGACATAAACTTCCTGAGGGTCTCATTCACTTTTTGCTTCACATTGAACAAGTTAGGAATCGATTTGGTGAAGACGGAAGAGCATGCAAATTGTGCGATAAAGTTCTCCGTGAACTCTTCGAAACTTGATATTGAATTTGGTGGGAGGCGATGAAACCATCGTCGGGCTGCTCCCTTGAATGTGCTCGAAAAAGCTCTGCATATCATTCCATATGAAAATTTTTGAAGGCTCATCCGGATCTCAAAGTGGTTGAGATGATCTTCTGGATCTTCCGTTTCGTCATAAGAGTCCAAGGATGGGAGTCGGACACGGTTCGGACAATAGTCCTCTATCACATTCCTGGTGAAGGGTTGAGTTGTCCGCCCGGTTCTTCCCCTCCTTGGCAGACTGCGATCCCTTGAGGTTGAAACTCGTGAGCGGGATCCTTCACTTTGCTAGTCTGGTGTTGAACGTCGACGCTTTCTTCTACTTGTCCTGCCATCATTTTCTTCACTCAAAGTGTTACTCTTTGAGTCGACCGAATCTGATCGGGAAGAAGATCTTGCTCTTAGCATGCATGTGGCATCTCTTGCCAATCTTCGGGCGGCTCTTCCTGAACCTTTGTGCGGCTTTGAATGCCGAAATCTTTTCCTACCCCACCGCACGACGTTGGGTTCGGCCATAGTGGTTCCCCCGACAGCCAGGTTGGGCGGTATTGTGACGGGCATGCCTGGATGTCGCGCCATTAAGATTTGGTTCACGCCTTCGAAGAACATCTCGGTGAGTCATCGAAACTCTGCCCGGGTGACGGGCTTGTCATCTCCTATTTGTGATGGGTGCGCATAATTGCGGCAAGGTGATCTCCCTGCTCGGCTTCAATGTCCTCTCCCGTCGTAGGATTGTCTGGATGCGAACTCTCGGGATGTTGAGAGTTGGTCTGTGTGACACCTCTTCGTCTCACATCCATGCCTTAGAAATTTTTTTGAAACGTAACTTCTTGTTGCGCTTCCCACAGACAGCGCCAAATGTTATCACCACTTTTTGAGGGGGTGACACGAACGCGTTACGAGTGCCACCTATCTGCCTCCTATGTCTTAAGTCCGACTTTCGTGCCTCAAGGTATCTTCCACTTTTGGACATCCGCTGCCTCAAGATGTCCGCTGCCTCACGAGTCCGCTGCCTCATAAGTCCGCTGCCTCACGAGCCCGCTAGCGCACGATTGCCTACTCACGTAGCAACCTCCACGTTAGAGGGACCCGAGTTTTTCACCCTAGGAATACCCCTCTGACGCTTAAGTCAATCTCTGATCCAAATGCTGAAAGCTGAGGAGCTTAATAGGAGAGTTTTCCAAAGAAGACAGGCGTACCTGATTAAGAGAGTTATGCGCTCTATTTATAGAGGTGGAATTGGTCATACATAAATGACGATACTACCCCCAGACTTTATTCGGGAAGATTCTAGAACCGAGGGTTATTTTTGGAATTCGTGCTCGGGCCCGACCCGCTCACCGATTGAATCAATCCCACGATCCATCAAGGAAACTGGCTCTTGTCGACCACATGTGAACTCGCCGGCCAGGATGCCAACCGCCCGCGCGGTGACGACAATCCTCAGGCTCACCGCTGCCCACAGGGCCTCCAGCTGCGACACTCACCACTGCCCACAGGCACACCAGCCGCACCTAACGCCACTGCCCACGAGACCAATAGCCGCTGCCCGCACGAGCTCTTGGCCGTGGAAGGCACCGTTGCTCGCACCATCTCCTTTGCTGCCCGCCACCATGGCTGCTCGCAGGTGGAGCAGCTGGCCGCGTGAGGTATTCCTCCTCGGTGGCCGCATAGGGCTCGCGAGGGTTGCAGGTGCTCACTGCTCGCGTGGATGCTTCCACTGCTCGCCAAGGAGGTCTTCTGCTCGTCATTGATCACTGCTCGCCGAGGAGGTCTGCTGCTCGCCCAGGTCCAGTGCTCGCTGCTCGCCCACGGGGTTCTCTGCCCACTGCTTGGCAGAGGTGGCAGCTCGCCAGCTTCTCCCCTACTCGCCGGAGCTCGCCATGCATCCGCTGCTCGTCGGGTGCACCTCCAGGAGCGGATGTGGACTAGGCGAGTTCCTTCCATGCATGGTGGCCATGCATGCATAGTCGGGGGAGTTCGGTGTCGAGTTGTCATGCCATTAATCGGCATGCATGGGCTCCCGTGCGTGGCCATGCAAAGCTTACGTGGATGTCATGCGTCCACGTGTTCGTAGCCGGGTCCACTCACGTCCACGTCGCACGTCATTTGTTGTCCGCATGGAGGGGGTTTTTTTGTGTATAACACCAATGTTCACATCAACCCAGGGTACCCCAACAACTCCTACATAACGTACATCCCGGTATGGCATCATTGCGAACATGTAACATCATGAGGTTCCATCCTAGTTCCCCCGTCGCGAACGAAAAAACTTCAGGATGTTGTGACACCCGAAAGTGGCCTTAGCTTCCACACAAGAAAGAAATCCAAGGGCTTGAAATCCAAATCCACATCCCATGTCCAAAACACAATAGGCATACAAGCCCTAATACAAACCAATGGAAATCATCATTTCAATATAAATGGTTTTCAATCAAACCGTATTGTATATAAAACATAAGAAAACATTGAGATATACCGACCATTCATGTACCAAAGTCCATACATCAACTCACCTGAGAAACGTGTAACCAAACCTCAATAAGAAATCCGATCAACCAAGAACTAGTCACTCAATGGAATCACCACAAGTTCCTGAATCGAAATCATGCACAAAAGTCTCAAAAAACTAACAAGAGGCAACTAATCAAATCATCAAGCTAACGTGCCCAAAACAACCCAAAATCGGACCCTAAGATCCTTAAATATGGGTCTAGGATCGACCTTCACACTCCTCGGCACAATCCCAACAATGGAAAACTCAAGAAATTCCTAAGGACCCAAAACAGGCATCAGGAGACGTCTCAAGAGACGTCTTCAGAATTCTCTGTCATTTTGGTGCACCTCAAACCTGCAGGGTGAGACGTCTCTAGTGACGTCTCCTGGGAGACGTCTCCCGAACAAATGCAGAAGATCTGTACTTCTACTGAAACTCCACATGCACAAAACCAAAACCATAAACCACCAAAATTCAATCCAAAGCCTCAAACACTTCACAAAACATGCATCCAAGCTAATCAAGCCTTAAGGAAACATCACAAACACGCCAAACACAAAATCATCCACTTTAAAATCCAAAACAAGCTAAAATAACCGAAATATTAAACATCAAACTTAAACCATATGCAAACTAATAAAAAACTCAACATCAATACCTCACACAAGTCCCAAATGACATAACAAATCATGCCAAACCTACACACATCAACCAACTCAAGCCAAACATAACTTGACATACTCAAAAATCTATCCAAGCTCATGAACCAAAGGAAAACATGAAACTAACCAAGAGGTTACCTTGAAATCAACCAAATGGAGGATCTTTAAAGCTTTAAAATACTGCCAAGAGGATCTCTAATCTAAGCCAAATCCAAGCCTATCCTTAAGGAAAATGGCAAGTCTCCCTTGAATCTCCCTTTCTTCTTCTTCTTCCTTCTCATCTTCTCTTCTTCTTCTTTCCCTTGGAATTTCTAACATGCAAGGGCCTCCAAATGGCTGAACCAAAGCCCTTAAAATCCTCCTCAAAACTCACCAAAACCATTTCACACTCTTTAACCGCTGTCGTTTATCGATCAAAAACAAATAACCCTTGAAGATGGATGAGTTACTCAAAAGTAAACTGAAGATAGGATGAGCAAGGGGTCGTACCCACAGGGAATTA